>ML295672.1:33817-125098 GCA_005239495.1 Nicotiana undulata | reverse complement strand
CCCCCACCCCAAAAGAGAAAAAAAAAAAAAGATAGAAGAAGAAGAAGGAAGAGAGGAGAAAAAGAAATCTGTAATATGATTTTCCGCTTTTTACCTATTAGTTTTACTTTTGGATAGAGTTCAGGCATGAAATTAGGATGATTTTGGCTATAACATGCAATTTTTTTGGGGCTTAAATTGCAAAATCTAATTATTGGCTAAAATGTTGCCAAAACGTGTTAAAAGTGGTCATGGACTCATGGTGGGCCGAATTCAAATCTTAATGGGCTCGGACATTTACACTGTCTAAGCCCATTTACTTCATTTTGGCGGAAAGAGGAAAAAAAAAAAGAATTTCTCTCAATGTACACAAGTAAAAACCCAGTCGAAACTGAAAGTGTCAAATTCTCAAAACCCTACACCGGAGCTACGTTGACGGTAATGGCCGGTTACTCGCCGCCGGCGAATTCATAGTTTGGTAATATGCTCCTACTTTTCTCTTATCTCAGCATTGAATATTCGTGTCATTTTTTTTAATCTTCTTCATGCAGTTATCACGC
This sequence comes from Nicotiana undulata, assembly GCA_005239495.1. NCBI lineage: Eukaryota > Viridiplantae > Streptophyta > Magnoliopsida > Solanales > Solanaceae > Nicotiana > Nicotiana undulata. The sequence goes on along the minus strand of ML295672.1, from coordinate 124,559 downwards.
TTTTGAGGTTCGTATAACGAAATTATTCATACATTGGTTCGATTTTTCTTTTTGTGTTTAGGTGGAATTTTGAAATTAATCAAAATTGAAGAAAGGCATTGCCTATTGAAGATAGTGTTGCTGTTACAAGTCACAAAAATGGTATGAAATACTACTCATGTTTCAGTTTATTGATACTTTCTTTTTTCAATTGACAATATTGTTTTGCATAATTTTTTGTGGTTAAGATTTTAATACATGGAATTCGGACCATTTCTTGATTTGTGCATGCCCATGTTGATCTTCTACTATGTATTTTACCAATTTTAACTTTGTCCCAAATTTTACAATACTCCCCCAATTTCAATTTATGTGTCGGAGTTTGACTCGACACTGAATTTAAGAAAAAAAAAGAAAAGACTTTTGAAACGTGTGGTCCTAAAAGCTTAAAGGGTAAAAGTTTTGTTGGGTCATAGTATTTTTGTAGCTATAAAAGTTTCTCATTAAGGGTAAAATGAAAAGTTTGAAGTTAAATTATTTTCAAATATAGAAAAGTGTCATTCTCTTTGAAACAGACTGATAAGGAAGTGTGTCATATAAATTGAAGCGGAGGGAATATAAACAATTACACCTCAGTCCGAAACAAGTTGGAGTTTGCTATATGAACACTCCCTGGACATGTTCCATTGTATTATGAGGATTCATCGTGATTTTGGCCAGTTTTATGCTGGCTGTTAGACTACCATAACCCTCCTCCTTTATCCGGAATTGGGACCGCGCCAATAGAGTTTATAATGCTTTAATAAATCAAAGTCAAAAAATATCTCCACCAAAAAATCTTCCCTTTATTATGAAGATTAATCATGATTTGGCTAGTTTTATGCTGGCTGCTAGACTGCCTCAATCTTCTTCCTTTATTGGGCTTGGGACGAACAATGTGAGCAAGCTCACACTGGCAGAGTTTAAAGTCCTTAATAAAATCAAATTAAAAGAAAAATAATTCTCCACCGAACTAATTATCGAAGTGCTATTCAGCATTTTCGTTTGCTACTTGTATAATTAATACTAGCATCTTAAACTCCATACACAGTTCTATTTTGGTACTTTGAGACAATTCAACTTGTCCTCAACAACTTCCCCAAGCACGTACTGTTGCACACATAAACAGTAGTAAAAGAACACACACTTAGCATATGGCAAGTGTTAAGTTGTAGTTTCTAGGATTTCCAGATTGAAGTATGTGATGAATTTTGTGTCTGTCAAATATTTGGAATTTGAGATGCATGGTTTTAAGGGTTTGATAGTATAGTTCTGTGTAATACAGTCAGATATCAGAAAATGGTTCATAAAGCAGCATGACAAAGGTACGGGTAATGGGAGTATGTCCAAGAATAGCGCTCCAGAAAAGCCTTCGGCAGAAAAGCCTCCTCCAGGAAACCTGGTAAGTATTTTGTATCTAGATCATTCTTCCGATTTCACTTGCTTTCTCGTCGCACTCTCGTATGGTTTAAGTGTTTGATAATGTAGTTACCTATTTCCCGTTTCTTGGAACCTGTTCCGATTGCCGAAGGCTGGCTTGTTGCTTCTTTTTGAGATTTCCTGAGACTAATTTCTTTTCTATCGATTTCCTTGACCATGGCCTTCTACTTCAATTATTTAATGAGCAACCGAAAGAAAGAATGGAGTGGCGTCATTTGAGGGAGAAACAGATTACTAGTTAGAATGGCTTTTTTTAAACATGAAAGCAACAAATCTATGAATCTAACAGATGAGTCAGAATAGATCTACTTTCCCCCTTACTTGGTATGTTTTTTTTTCTTGTGGATTGGGTGCAAATAGCTAAACACGTTTAAAAGGGAAGAAAAAAGTGTAAAGCTTGGAAAAGACGGAAAGTTAAATACGATATCAAGTCTAGATGAGTGTAATTTTTCATTTTAGCTGCCGCTCTTAACTTTGTTAAAACTTGAATAAGTTCATATAATTTACCATCCTATTGTCAGGAAAGGTCTGAAGCACTTTAAGACAAACATGAGCTACAAAGAAAGAGAATGGATGGTAACAATCCCACTGGGGTTTGTCAAAATTTCAGGGGCAGTTAGTCACCAGAACTGAGACTGACACCAATTCGGGGTTTGGGACACTGCTAATAGTTCCAGCAAATCATTGAAAGCTGACATATTTTTACCTTTACAGCTTTTAACTCTACCCATCCATAACCAATATAAATATTGAATAAAGAAATATACTTGATAACGAGAAGTAGTGGAAAGGAATCTACTCTAGAGAGTTTCTGTCTTTCTCTCTTATACCTGGGGCCTTTCTTATTAACTGCAATTCTGCTCCTTATGTATTCCTTCACGTTGTTGAATGATGGCTCCAGCTAGTTTGAGTTATGACTATAAAATCTGCAAATAATTTGCATATATGGCTGGATCTGCTGGCTTCAGCTCTTGAGCTCTTCCTTTTATATGCATGTGATTTAGTTCATTGCTTACCTAACCATTTAAGAAAGAGAAAGATATCTTGATTACTTAATCTGGGGAAAATCTTATATGTCAAGTGCTTGATAAAAACTGCAGCATCAAGAGTTCAAGACACTTGGCAAATCTCGCCTTCTACGTAGTGGCTCTTTCAGCTGTTCCTAGAACCATTAGGGTCATACAAAGTATGATAGAAAATTAGGGGGAGATCAAACTAATTCTGAAGATCGTTCGGAACTACCATGAATACTTGGTGTTTTCACCTATATTAAGAATTCTAAACTTCTGAACTCCTTGTTTCTATCTTTTGCAGTAAAATAGAAGTTGGTCACCATCAATCAGTCCTGTAGAATATTGTTGATCTTTAGCTTTTTATTGTTATTTTCTCATTGTTGGGTTTTTTAGCTAGTAGGTAGAGTTTTCGAGATGGTGGAATGTTTCTACTGGATTATCAAATGCAATTTCTGAACTTGAGAACCTACGGGCAACAACCTCTTTTGTTTTGTTAATCTTATTTATCGTATCTAATGGACACTAGGTACAAGAAGGACAAGAGACTGCCGGCAGAAGGAAAACTAGTAAATATTTTGCTACAGACAAGGTGAAGGCAAAAGAAGAAAAAGTAGAGGAAGTATCAGCAAAAAGGAAAGCTCAAAATGCTGGTGGAAGCTCATCAGTTAATGAGAAGCCACCAGCTGCGAAAAGAATTCACAAAGCTGAGGATGACGATGACTTTGTACTGCCTGCATCTGCAATGGGATCCAGAGGTGCCAGGCCCACCAAAAAGTCGGCAAGTGGCTCTGGAAGAGGATCTGCACGGAAGTCTGTGATCAGTGATGAAAGTGACGATGATCTTAAGGATACAAAATCTGATCTCAAACCTACTGGAAGAGGACGTGGTGGACGAGCAGCTCGGACAGGTGGAAAAGGCATCCCTCTTGATGAAAGTGATGATGATGCCTCAGCTGATAAGGACACCAAATCTGGTGGACGAGGGCGTGGTGGTAAAGGACCATCTGCAGCACCAAGTGGTGGACGAGGCAGAGGTGGTGGAGGACGGGGCGGTTTCATGAATTTTGGTGAAAGAAAGGACCCTCCTCACAAGGGGGAAAAGGTAGAAGCGTTGCTGGAGCTAATTTCTTTTACAAGTAAGAAGTTGTCTGAGTTAATAAAATTGTGGTCTTTTCCATTTGCAGGAAGTTCCTGAAGGTGCCCCAAACTGTTTAGCTGGTTTGACTTTTGTAATTAGTGGAACTCTGGACAGGTACCCCATTGAGTCTGTTTGTAAATTTTTGAAGAGATATTATTGGGATAAACCCTGGGATGTATTTGCATAAATATCTTTATTGCTTATAAGCATGTAAGACTCACTGCAACTGATGCACTATGTAGAAGGCCAAGTCTTTTCGTCTATGTGTTACCTTTTTTAACTTCTCTCAGTATTGGATATGTAAATGACATAAAGCTAGACATTCATTCGGTTCTCATGCTTTCAGTTTAGAAAGAGAAGAAGCTGAGGATTTGATTAAACGCCATGGTGGTCGTGTCACAGGATCTGTTAGCAAGAAAACGGTATTGTCTGTGCTTATAAATTTTTGCTAAATGTAATTGTTTTACGATGTTTTTCACGCTGTTCTGTTGCAGAATTATCTTTTATGCGATGAAGACATCGAGGGACGGAAATCCTCTAAAGCCAAGGAACTTGGGTTTGTTTCCAATGTCAATGCATATTCTCATTTCCCTTTTTCATTTTGTTCAATAATATTGGTATTCTATACTTTTGCAACTAGAACTGCATTTCTCACCGAGGATGGTTTGTTCGATATGATCCGGTCATCAAAGAAGTCTAAATCAGCTACACAACCCGAGTCAAAGAAATCGGTGGACACTGTTGTTTCTCCTGCAAAGAGAAATTCACAAAAATCAAGTAATTTTAAGACTCATTTGCTTTCCCTTTTCATTTTCAATGACTTGCTTATTTCTGGCGATGTACTCATTCTTAAATGAAAGATGAATGGGTTTATGATATTTTTGAACAGTGCCGCTAAACTTCTGTAGGCACTTCAACAAGAAGAGAAATAGGAGAATGTTGGGTATATATTGTGGACGGAACTCTTGAAAACAAGAATTACTTGGGAATGCCAAACAGTCTGAATGGCTTACAAGAAGAAATAATAGCACAATTTTTTTCTTGATCCAAAAAAAGAAAACGGTATCAGCAATTTCCATTGCCATATAAATGACTGAGACCATAAAAAACCATCATTTACATTCTAATTTGGACTATGCAAGTTAAGACTCTTAGAATTGATTCAAGAAGAAAAGACAATGCTAGAAGCTTTTAGATGGCAATTTTTTTTTGATAAGTCAAGGCTGGCAGGGAAAAGGTGAAAGCTTGTTTTAAGTATTAACCCTTCAAAAGTGGCACGGAGATGTGCTGTCAGATGTACAAAGGTACAAAAAGTATAATGTCACTAACTAATTTTTTAAAAAAAGTTATAATGTTCCTACGACTACTGATCTTTTTTTGGGGTCGATCAATAGGTATATGTTATTAAAAACGCCCCAGGGGTGCAAGGTTACGATGTTAGAAGAACACTGGACTAACTCCATTTGGAAATCCACCTTTGTGTCCTAATGATTCAGTTTTCTATTTGGTCAGTAAGTTGGCAAGGTTAATTATTGATAATAGTCTGCCAGCACTAAGATGGTGCCTGGTGTATACAAAAGTAGACTCTCCCTTTTACACAAAAACAAAAGAAAGGACCTCCTCTATAAAGTTACTCCTTAAAGAGCTATGAAATCTATCATTTTATGCACATCATATACATCCTGTGGCCTACACCATAAAGCCAGTAAACACAAACATCTGTACTTTAAATTGTATATTGAACTTGCTTTGCACACAAAGCACCTAGCATTCCTTTCATTGCCTTCCCAACGTGACAGCAAGTCTTTCAGTCTTTGGCATCACCCATTTAAGCCCAAAATAGGCCTAGACGTAGATCCCAAAGTTTTTAGCAATCATAAAAATGGATGAAAATATGATTTCATGTTTCTTCCTCTCTATTGCACAAAAAAGCCATCACTTTGTCGCTTATACCGAAGAAGTGATGGCGGATCGGAGGTTATCGTTTTCTGGATGAAGCCATGCGCTTCGGAAAAAGTGTGGCTTTAAACTTGACACACAAAATTACTCAAATGAGAAGCGGTCGATTGTTTGAACCACAACTTTGAGCAGTTGGATTAATATCAACTTTATTGTCTATTGGATACTTGAAATTAGTTATTCTCATTGCAATTTGATTACTATAATACTAATTTCGTATATGTTTGGTATTGTTTCATCTTTAGTAAATTGTGCTCTTCTCTTCAAAGAAGCTTGCACTTCACTTCTCGCTTTACGCTTCAAGCTCGTGGCTTGTCGCTTTTTTGCGCTTTTTGCTTTTAAAAACTCTGGATTTCTGCCACAAAATTAGTTTGTTTGAAAGCACCAGAACTAAAAGTATATACATCAATTTCCTTCTAAAAAAAGTATATACATCAATTTAGGCTCCTGTATTGAAGGTAATAGGGATATAAGTGTTGAAAGTTAATATATAATCCCTCGATCTTATTTTTTGGGGGGCTGTTTGACCGAGCACAAAGTTTAAGAAACAAAGGAAGATTGTTGAGACGTAAGCTGAATCTATGCGAACCTAAATTACCCGACTATCAAATAATTAAGTGAGAGGTGGTGAGAGATCCATTTGTCTTTTCATATTCCTCTCATAAATATTTGAACTTTATATCAACTGGGTCCCAATAAGTCATGCTAATAACGGTAAAATGGTGATGATAAGATTTATGTGTTTCCAAAAACAGAGATGTGATTTTTTGGGATAAATTAACATGGAAAGTGTGCCACACAAAATCGGATGGAAGAAGCACTAAATAGCTGAGTGGTGTATGTAGTAACAAACACGTGGTCGGCATCCTGGACGGGGACAGGAACAGCCTGTAAATAGGCTAGACAGCCGATTGATGTTAGCTTACTTCCATGTACAGTAGGAGAAAATGCATCTGATCTCTCTTTTTTTAGATTGGTGAAAGATGGGGAATGTCAAGTCCGTTAGACAATGGAGCATTGTGTTTCTGGTGCCTCTTATACTGAGGTGATACTTTCACATTCTTGACTTTGAGCCTTCATGGCCTAAAATGTGGCAATGTCGTTTTTTAGGTGATGGAACTGGAAGCACTGCCACAAAGATTTTAGCTGCCAAAGAATTGACACCTAGTGCATCTCCTGCCAAGAGGAAAGGCCAAGCTAAAGAGTCTTCACTACCATGGACAGAAAAATACAGGCCCAAAGCTATTGTAGACATAATAGGGAATAAGTCACTGGTATTCTTCTATGTTGCTTTCTTTCTTTAATGGCTACACTTTTGAATTTAAAGATATCACCTGGAGTAACTTTACCTTCTATATGGTACACGATCAGGTAGAACAGATTCAGCGTTGGCTGGAGAGCTGGGATGAGAATTTTCTAAATGTAGCTAGTAAGGGGAAGGGTAAAAAACAGAATGACGCTGGTGCTAAAAAGGCAGTTCTGTTGAGTGGTATGCCGGGTATAGGGAAGACTACATCAGCAAAGGTGGTTAGTCAGCTACTGGGTTTCCAAACCATCGAGGTATTTTCCTTTTCAATGGTGAAAATTCTCGGACTGTAATCTAATCATTTTTTACTCTTTCTTTCCTGTTGGATGTTGGATTAATATAACATTACCTTTATTTGTTTAGGTAAATGCTAGTGATAGTCGTGGAAAGGCTGATTCAAAAATTGAGAAAGGAATTGGTGGTAGTACTGCTAATTCCATAAAAGAACTTGTTAGCAATGAATCACTAGGTGCTAATATTGGCAGGTAAACCTCTGCTCTCTTGAATGTTTGTATCAGAAGTATGATATGCCATAATCCATGTTGATGATTGCAGATCTCAACATCAAAAGACTGTTCTGATAATGGATGAGGTTGATGGCATGTCTGCTGGAGATAGAGGTGGTGTTGCCGATCTTATTGCTAGCATCAAGTTATCCAAAATTCCTATTATCTGCATTTGTAATGATCGCTACAGTCAGAAATTGAAGAGCCTTGTCAATTATTGCTTACCAATTGTCTTCCGAAAACCGACCAAGCAGCAGGTCATTTCCACAGTTATTCTTGTCATCTAACAATTCCTTCTTTGGGTAAGAGCAATAATAGGATGGTATAAGTAAAGAAGGAATTGTTGGATGGCATATTCTTCTTGCACTTAGTTATCTTTACTTGATTTGAATTTTAGTGCTGAATTTCTCCAAATTATGCACTACACTAATAAATATATGCGATATACTTATGCTAGTCAGTGTACCTTCCACAGTGTCCTGTTATGGACAAGATCCAAGCTACCCTTAGCTCCAGTAATGTTTCTGGTGTTCCTTGCTGGATCTTCTATGGTAGATATAAGAGGTGCAAATTTTTTGTTGAAATTTTTACAGCTAATAGTGACAGTATGTTTTGACAGATGGCAAAGAGGTTAAAGCAAGTGGCAAATGCTGAAGGCCTTCAAGTCAATGAGGTATTATTCTCTTTCAATTTGCATAAGTTCTTCTTACATGTTGAAGAAAATGTATTTAGTAATATTTGGAACTATCCTATCGCATTCTAAAGCCATCATCCCCGATAAAATGTGAAAATTGGTTTCACTTGTCAACATTTGTGGACTGTTGTACTTAGTTTGATATTGGTGGTTTCTTGAAGTGCATGAAGTAAAGTAATCCAGATCTGAAACACCAAGATGAAGACCTATGAATTTTGTTGTGAGAAAGTAAGAGTTCAATTTTTTCTGGTCAAGTAAGGAATGTCCAAAAATATGAGTTGTTTTATGCAAGTAAATCCCTAGTTGTTCAATTAAAACATCTCAATTTGTACTACTTACGGAAATAGTGACGTGTAATTGGGTCAATATATATTTGTTTGAGTACTTTCCTGCTTTAATTTGTTGGTAGCATGTATATTTTGGTGGTGCACCTACATTAACATACGGAAATTTTTTCCTTTGTTGTTGTCTGGGCATCCATCTGCAAACTTTCTGAGATTCATGATTGATTTTCTTCTTCTATTTCTTTTTGTAGATTGCTCTCGAGGAATTGGCGGAACGTGTTGGTGGCGATATGCGTATGGCTCTAAATCAATTGCAATACATGAGTCTCTCCAAGTCTGTGATCCAATATGATGATATAAGACAGCGCCTTCTAAGCAGTTCAAAGGATGAAGACATCTCACCCTTCAAAGCTGTCGAACTGTATGCATGTCTTCGATTCAACCTCTCTTTTAGCATTTTATCAAATTGATGTCTAATTTTTCCCCACATATGGATTGAACTACGTTGGATTTTCTAGTTGCTTTGTGTCCAAATATATGTGGTAGTGACTATTCCACTACCTATGTGCGGTTGAACAGCTTAATCAATAATTAGTAATATTTGGAATAAAAGCACCTAAAACTAATCAGCAATATCATTTAATTAGCCACCTTCCTACTTGTTGCCCATATTCGTTACGGGAGATCCATATTTATATATCACCATAAGCCATAGTAGTGTTGTCCTGTCTTGTTTTCTTGTTATTATTGTTGCACCTATGCTTTTCTGAGCCAAGAGTTTATTGGAAACAACGTCTCTACCTCCACAAGGTAGGGGTAAGGTCTGCGTACACACTACCCTCCCCAAACCCCATTATGTGGGATTATACTGGGTATGTTGTTACTCTTTTTTCCCTTTTAACCTTTGACTTATGAATTTCTTTTACCACGTCAATGCATAACTCTGTCTCATGGGAAATAAGTTGAAAGAGGTGGATGTCAATTTTCCTTACTCAGCTTTATATGTGAATCTTCATTTTGAGAGAGTGGGTGAAAATGGATTATGGGAAATAAGGAGTGAGGTTTAACAAAAAAGAAAGCAGAAGCTTTTTCTTTTGCTTGCTTTTGAGGGTGCGAATGCGGAGGGGATTTAAGAAGATTCAGCATACCAGTATGCTTGAAACTAAGCAGTGATCCCCTATAACTTATCCTGTGGGAGTATAGAGTTGAGTAGTCAGCTTCTTTGCACACTGTTCTCTGATAGAATTTGTATATTTGTCACTTGCTTTGGATATTGTAGTTTGTTACAAATTAGTGAATTACACATTCTTGAGATGTGGACTCCCCTTTTTCATTGCTTTTACTTCAAATTCTGCCATAAAATAGCTTGCATTGCCTAGTGAATGATCTCACTTTAGTACTTTCATGTGACTGCAGCATTCACTGCTATCACATTGGATAATTACTTTCACGCGCAGGTCTTGACATAAATATGATTTTTTTACTGACCAGTTATGTTTGCTCCTGTGATGGTAGGCTGTTTGATTTTAATGCCAAGAACTTGAAAATAGATCGAAGAATTGATCTAAGTATGAGTGATCCAGATCTTGTCCCGCTTCTTATACAGGTACTCTAGATCCATAAGGTTACTTTTTGTGCTTGAGATTTTTTCTCATCTGAGTTAATTTTCCTTTTATATGTCCCTGCCTATTTTTCTCTATATCACTTTGAAACCTTGTAGAACGGAGTGTAGTCATTCAAGTAGAATAATATCAATTGGAACTGATCACTTTGCTGTTTTCTTTTTTTCTTTTCAGTTCTCATACTCCATCTTTTATTTCCTAATTAATTTCTCTTTTGGATTAATTTCCAAGTTTGGTACCTGATGATCTAACTTATAATGACATGCCCCGAGAAAACCATTATGCAGTAATCTTGTATCTTATTTTAAGCTAGTGTATTTAAGTTCTCTTGGTTAGTTGTTCTTATCCTCTAGAAATTCTGCTTTATATGATAGCTTTGGGATATGTGTTTTACTTTAATGGTCTTGCTTCCATCCATAATTTATGTCTTACATGCTCATTTGTGTTCTTTTGATTGCTATATTTCCACATGTTGAGAACTTCATTTGTGTTCGAGAGAAGACAATTGTTTGAGAAGTGCTGAAGGGCTTTGCTCCTGTGTGATGTTTGGGTAGTGTTGCATTAGGATCTATGCTATAAAGCTGACTGTATGCTTCAAATGGTTTACTTTATTTCTTTTCCTTTTTCCTTTTTTTTGGGCATGATCATGCTTGTCAGCAGTCTGGGTACCTCCTCTTTCTGTTACTTGATATTGTTCTTGGTTGTTGTTTATACCATCGAGGAAGAGTTACGGGGCGTAAAACAAAAAAAATACGCCGATTGGGCATACTATGTGTAATGATTCTATGCCATATCAATTCCCTCATTGAACGAGTCATACACAACAGAAGGCTAAAAATTGACTTTGTATAGATTTCATGTTGGTATAGTAGGATTGAAAATCTTCTGAGAAAGTATCAGTATGGTTTAAAATATTTTTTGAGTAGGCCTCCATATTATTTGGTAAAATGATTTCCCCATGTGATGGCAGGAGAACTATCTCAATTACAAGCCAAGTTCTGTTGGCAAAGATGATGATGGTTTAAAGCGGATGAGCCTAATCGCGCGTGCTGCTGACTCTATTGCAAATGGTGATTTAATTAATGTACAGATTCGTAGATACCAGCAGTGGCAACTATCTCCAGCTGGTTGCCTTTCATCTTGCATAATTCCGTAAGTCACTTTCTAAGCTTCTCAAGTTCAGTTGCATCTAAGTTAAAACTTTTTTCTTGTAGTGCTGGCTACTTCTATAATTTCTTAATTTTTTCCATGCCTCATTGTAGTGCTTCGTTGTTGCATGGACAGAGGCAGACTCTTGAGCAGGTGACTGGTGCTTCTTATTCTCCGTCTCTAAGATCTGATGAGCAATGCCTAGCTTTGCTTTCATTTTAAGCACAATATGTTGTGCCTTTCTCTCAAATCTGATGGCTGGATCTATGTTTGTCTAGAGATCATCATGTTATACTATTAGTTTTCTACATTAGATAATTACAGGTGGTTGAGTATTGGTGAGAAAATGACAAAAATAGTCCCTTATCTTTGGCAGTACGTTTGTAATGATCCTTTAAATATGCTCTTACCGATTTTAGTCTTTTAAATTTGACAAAACTTAACAATTTTAGTCTCCGCCCATTTTTAACAAACCCACAGGTTAAGTTTAACGACCAGCCTCAAGTGACCCTCAAAACTTAAAAAAATCCCATCCCCCCTCCACCGAAAACTTGTTTCTCTCTCCACGTTTCCTTCTCACGTATAAAGATAGTTGATTGAATTCTTTTACAGCACTAAAGCCACTGATAAACGATATCACGGCAAGGAGTGGAGAAGGGGAAATAAATTATTTTTAGTACATTTGTAGTTCGATCCTACTCTTTTTTGAAGGAGATTTTGTAGAATTTTGCTTAACTTTGTTGTCATGACCAATGAATATAACAACTCTATAGACATGCTGAATTCTAAGCTTTGAACTCTGAGGAGAGTCTGAGCATGATCTAGAGGATAAATCTTTTTTTACCTTTAAGTTTGTCTCTCCATCCAAGTTCACAGTTTTCACTTAACAAATTCCATCTTCATAAGTAGTCGATAAACGAAGTAAATTAGCATGAATTGTTTTGATCATTTTCCACCTTCCCGATGTTTCTGACATGAATCTTCACCCATGGCTTTTGACCAAACACACCATCTCCCTTGTGTAGACGAGTTTTTGTCGAGATTGAGCTTTGTTTTTTTTTTTTGTTTTTGTTTTTGTAAAGAGGGAATTGCGGAAGTAAGGGGACGAGAGAAACCAGCTGGGGAAGGGGTGTTTGTTGGCCGTTATATTTAACCTGTGGGTTTGTTAAAAAATGGACGGAGACTAAAATTGTCAAGTTTTGTCAAATTTGAAGGACTAAAATCGGTAAGTGTATATTTAAAGGACCATTATAAACCTACTACTAAAGATAAGGGACTATTTTTGTCATTTTCTCGAGTATTGGTATTAGATGTCGAAAAGTTGTGAGCTGTTTCCAGAGATGTGGTCTCAGTATATTTTACATCTTATGGTTTCTAATTCTATGCCTGTCATTTATTAGCTTTCCAGGAGTTTTCACTTGAATATATTTTTAATTGTCATCCAATCAGGACTTATTTGAGTCAACTGAAATTATAGTGAGGGTTAAATATTGCAGGGAGAACGCAACTTTAATAGGTTTGGTGGCTGGCTAGGAAAGAACTCTACAATGGGAAAGAATTACCGGATTTTGGAGGACTTGCATGTTCACCTACTCGCTTCTCGTGAATCATATTTGGGAAGGTACTTTCCTTTCGTGTTCAGTTCGACATATTTGACATATTAGTTTTCTTCTCTTTTTTCATCTAATCTGATATATGTTCGTTTCATCGATCTGTATCTTGTAATCTTACATTAATTTTCAAAGACTGAGTGTCTTCAGTAATCCACTCAATTAGAGCATGTGTTTATTTTATTGTTATGTATTCAGTATTTTTTTTTAAATTTTCTCCAGCTTATGATTCGTTTCTAATTCTTTGTTATTTCTCAGAATACAAATAATAAGATCTGCAATACAACGCATGTCCTGATTTCAGACGATTGTTCTAGATTCAGAACTTGTTAAAATTCTTTTTCAATACCTGCATCAGTATAGATGAAGTCAACTTTGTACATAATCTTCTAAAGCGCCTGGTGTTTCCATGATGCAATGCCTTGTCCTATTCCCCCTTTTCTGCCTGTGCCCCCTTCCGTGGTTAGTGTTAATCAATTGTTTAAGAATTAATAGTTGACAGAAAAAACGATTGAAGTGCTACCTATAGCAGGGTTCTCCTGTTTTGTGTACACTTGTTCTTCCCAAATTTGGAAGTCAGTCAAAGTTTCAACCACTTCTTCCTGCACATTGCCTGTAAAACAGTCTTTATGCATTCGTGGTAGCTGTGTAATATATCTTCTCATACATTTCAGGGCAAACCTGAGACTCGACTACTTTACTCTTCTTACAAAGAAGTTGACAGATCCATTAAAACTGCTACCTAAGGTGATTTTTCATCCTTAACCGGAATTTCGTCGTGTATATCTGTTTGCATGGTTATATATGAATGTTATTGCCAGGATGAAGCTGTCGAGAACGTTGTGGATTTCATGGATTCATACTCTATAAGCCAGGATGACTTTGATAATATCGTGGAGATATCAAAATTCAAGGTATACCATTATATTGATCTCTTCTCCTAATTCCTCTGATGCACTTTTAAAATCTGTTTATGTGTTGACTTGACTGCATTTGCACCAGGGACATCCAAATCCACTAGATGGTGTTCAGCCTGTTGTGAAAGCTGCACTGACAAGGGCATACAACAAAGGAAGCAAATCACGTGTTATTCGCACAGCAGATTTAATATCCCTTCCTGGAATTAAAAAAGCGCCGAAGAAGCGGGTTGCAGCGATGCTGGAGCCACTAGATGAAGGCTTAGCTGAAGAAAATGGTGAAGCAATTGCTGAAGATGAAGAGAACTCATCAGAGCCAGAGGATATAGGTACGTCCCTACTCAGATTACCCCATTAAAAGGGAGCGTGATAATGTGCAATAATCTTACCAGAACAGTTAACTGGAAAATCTTAAAGATAAATAATTTCCATCATATGAGCTCCATAGTTAAGAAATGTTGTTCTACATTTGGTAGCAATAGCGGTTGCGAAGAAATCATGCACATTATAGTTTGTGTTTCCTATGTGCCTCTGCAGTAAACATTTTCTATTTCCTCTTATTTCAATGTTAGCACTTCTCATTAGGGATAATGATGACATTTCTCTAATATAGAAGAATGGTGTAATTCTTTTAGAATAATTTGGAGCAGTATTTGATGATGTTATTGCTTGTTTCGGTCGACTCTGCAGATGTTGAGAAAAAGTTGGAGTCAGATCTTCAGAGTCTCAACTCGAAGGGTTAGTGACACTCGAGAACAATTGCATTTTCTTCTTCATTTATCTTCATGTATTTACCGTCTGACCGCCTTCTACCTACCTTCTACACTCTTTCCCATCTTTTCCTTTATCTGCTTTTGTTTTACAACAGGAATCCAAGTTAATGTAGATCTGAAGGGTGCTGGCGGAAAGAAGCCGTCTGCTGGAAGAGGAAGAGGAAGTTCTAGTAGCAGCAGGGAGAAAGGAGGCGCTGAATCCTCGGGCAAGAGAGGTGGCCGGGGTTCTGGAGCTACCAAGAGAAAGAGGTGAAACCCGGAAACATCTCCCTGACCTAATGTTGTCTGTTACAACCATTGGAAGCTGCAGCTTTCGGGGTCTCCCTGACCTAATGGGAAGAAGCATTTAGGAAACTTTGTTTAGCTATTTTTGTAAAGAGAAGGGGGTCTTAAGTTGATCTGTGTACATTGTACTTGAAACTGATGAGTAACTATTTTCTGTCTATAATTTTGGTTTGTATTCAAATTTTGGATTCTCGTGTCAGTGTAGCGTTAATTCTGTTCCACAATCCTATGACACTTTGGTTACTGCAAAATTAGAATTTAGTATTTCTGCTGGGAATACCAACTTCAAATCCCCCGTATTGTTTTGGCAGCTGACTTGCATATTTTAGTACTTTAACTAGGGGTCTACATGGGTCGGCTTGGTTTGGATTTTCTAATTACCGAACCAAATCAAACCAATTGTATCGGGTTATAAATCTAAATACCAAACCAGTAAAAGTGGGGTTTCTTATTCTCGGGTTTTCAGGGTTTTTCGTCTTTTTTTTTTCATGGTCTTCATAGCACAAAATGTAAAATTTGTGCTCTAAATATTTTTTTACTCCTAATAAGACATATATATAAGATATTTTTTTAATAAAATAACATAAATAAGATATGAGTCGTGACATTGTACGTAAATATTCAATAAAGATAATAAAATCGCATAAATAAATATTATTAATAAGTCATAATGAAATAATCATAATTTAAAATTATGAGTAATAAGTACTATTATTGATTTACTAACCACTAAAAGAAAAATAAGTTATACATTTTATCTAAACCATGGAAAAACTAAAAAATAAATATCCAACACTATTTTCATTCATAGTACAATTGAATTGAATGTCTTCATGCATTAGTATTGCTTTGATTTTGATTTATGATTTATTTGAGTTACTAACATTTATGGACTATAAAACTTTTTGAATCATCCAAAAATTACAAGCCCAAACTTGAAATAATACGTTAAAAGATAAAACTATGAAAAAACTTAAGAAATATTTATAAACTACACTACCATAAATGTTTTTATGTATTAAATATATTTAAAACTATCTCTATATATAATGTCGAGTTGGTTTGCTTTCGATTTGACTTTTTTAGTTAAAACTAAACCAAACCAAATAAAAAATGATCGGTTTTTTTCTGACACCAAACCAAATCAAATCAAACTATAGTCGGATATTTTTCTCAGTTTAAATCGGACATGATGCAGTTTGTCAATTTTATTTGTACACCCTACTTTAACCCTGATTCTGAGGGGCTTGAAGCCTAACCTGAAAGACTCGTGATCAAATAGGTGCCATGAAAAATTTACACTCGATATTTACATTAATTCAAATAGTCACGTAGTTTAGGATTTTCACCAGATTCAAAAAAATAATAGAAAGCCACATAGTATAAGATTTGGACATGTGATCTAAAGCAATTCATAAACCCATATGCCACTTAACTAGACCTTTTTCTTAAGTTAAAAGAAATTTTTACATCTTACATATACCTATAATAAAAGAATAATCGTTGATACGTTTTTTGTGGCATACGTATAATTTATCAATTGAATGTCCTTCCCTCCATTAACTCCGCTAGTAAAATCTAACGAATATATGACACATTTTCATAAAAATACTCTTATGACTAAATATTAGTGAATTAATGCATATTCACACTTTAATTAATGATTACTATGGTTGAGATAGTAAACACAGATGCAATTATTTGTTGTGTTTTTCATTTACAAATCCTTAAGAAGATAATAATTAGGAAGTATTTTTTTAATTATTTTATTCTTATTTATGTCTTATTGGTATTCGAATAATTATAATATTATCCTATAATTGAGATATTTATAGTCTTTAAAGACAATTACTACTAACATAAGAATAGGAAAAGTTATTAAATTTATTTTAAAATTTTAAAATGAAAAATAATTTAAAATAATTATAATAATAAAATACATAGAATTCTCCCTCTTTAACAATTTTTTTTCCTATTATATAATCCATAATATTAAAACCAAAACCCCCCTTCTAAAACCCCACACGACCAGCTCATCTTATCTCCTCCAACTCTTCAACCATGTCCATGGCTTCTTTCAAAATCTCACTCCCTTCTTCACATTTCTCATTCTTGAATTCAAACCCTAAATTTACATTCCCAAAAATTAAATCTTTTCCACTTTTCTCAACCCCCTTTTGCATTAAATGTTCAAAGAGGGTAAAAAGAAGAGGAAAATTAAGGTATCCATCAGAGAAAAAGAAGCTGAAACAGCAACAAGAAGAAGCTCAAGTTGATGTTAAGAACAAATTTGAAGGGATTTGGAGGCTATCTAAGCTCAATGTTTCAGTTCATAAAGACCCTGGAAAAGATTTCTTGGATCTTTCTGATGCTTTGCTACAAGAAATTGCTAAAGTTCTTGAATTTCCGGTAAAAAAAGAGTTAACTTTATAGTTACATTTTTTTATGGTTATTGCATTGCTAGCGTTATCTGTCTGGATTCCTTTGCCGCTACTGATACATTGTCTCTTTCCTTGTTGTGCCCAGTGTCTAACGGATACTACTCCGGAGTAGGGGTAAGGTCTGCGTACACATTACACTCCCCAGACCCCACATGTGGGATATCACTGGGTTGTTGTTGTTGTAGTTATATTTTTTGAGTGTTGTGTTAAGGGAAAGTAGTAAAAATTGCAAAATGAAAATTGGGGTTTATAATTTGTGTTCAATTAGTTTCACCTTAAATATAGCTTAATTTGATTTTGGTTGTCCATTTGACCAATCTGTTTAGTATGTTTTTCTTTAGTGTTGTGGAAAGGGAAAGTAGTAAAATTGCGGACGAAATTCAAAATAGCCAGATTTAAAGGTGGTAATTGAAAAATAGCCACAATTTCAAAAGTAATACCATAGAAATTTAGTCACTTTTCATGTAAAGTTAAATCTGAACGAAAATACTATTCAAAATCCGGAGAATATTCCAGAATAATATACTGGAGTTTGAATTTTCCACACGTGAAAGTTCATATACAGGTGCTCCAATCTCTAGTATATTATGCTGGAATTTTCCGTGTGCTGGAGTTCCAGATAATATGCTGGAAGTTCATACACAGGTGCACCAATCTCCAGTATATTATGTTGGAACTTTCCGTGTTGCAGCAAAATAGTGGCTATTTTCAATGACTTTGCAAATGCTGACTATTTTTAATTACCAGTCCGAAAACTGGCTAGCTTAATTTACCGGTCCGAAAATTGGGGTTTTAATTTGTGTTCAATTAGTTTCACCTTAAATATAGCTTAATTTGATTTTGGTTGTTCATTTGACCAATTTGTTTAGTATGTGTTTTGAGTATTGTGGTAAAGGAAAGTAGTAAAAATTGCAGAGCAAGATTTGGTTTTTAGTACTCCCTATATTGTAATTCATATGACATTCTTTCCTTTTTAGTCGGTCCTAAAAAGAACGACACATTTCTATATTTAGTAACAATTTAATTTTAAAATGTTGGCATTATAGCGACACAAATAATTATAGTTTACTCCCTCCTTTTTAGTCGGTCCTAAAAATGACACACATTTTTAAAATTGAAAATAATTCAACTTTTTATTTTACCTATTATACCGTTAATGAGAAGTTCTTTTATAATCACATAAATATTATGACCTCACAAAGCTTTTACCCTTAAGCTTTTAATACCATAAGTTTCAAAAGTCTTTTTCTTTTCTTAAAAGTTTTTTCTCTAATTTATAGAGTACAAGTTTCAAATGTCTTCATTTCTTTCTTAAACTCCGTGCCCATTCAAAGTGGATCCCATAAGTGAAAATAATGTTTGCTTTCTGATGAATGTGGACGTTTTCAGAGCAAAATATTAGTATTTCAAATTTATGGAACATGTATATAATAGGCTACCTTATAGAAATGAAATGGCTGAAGATTTTAAATAATTTTTCATAGTTTGTAAACATTCACCAATCTGATGTAAAACTCTATTACATGAGTTTAGCATCACTTAGCGCTATGATTTTCACAATATGTATAATTTGAATCAGTTATTTAGAAGAGCATAATTATCCATGATGGTTCTTGAGCCGACGTTCAATAACATTGCTTTTCTACTTGCAAAATCTGTGTAATTTTGACCAATCAAATATAATTAGACCAATTAAAAAAATGAGCAAAAAATAGAGGTAAGTCTAGTTCAAAAGCGTTAAACATGGGGCACAAGTCAAAGAAAAAAGGGCAGCCCGGTGCACTAAGCTCTCGCTATGCGCGGGGTCTGGGGAAGGGCCGGACCACAAAGGTATATCGTACGCAGCCTTACCCTACATTTCTGCAAGAGGCCGTTTCCACGGCCCGAACCCATAACCTCCTGGTCACATGGCAACAACTTCACCAGTTACGCCAAGGCTCCCTTCATGGGGCACAAGTCACAACTACAAATATAATGTTGCACTATTCAAAAAGAGAAGGAACACTATTAATTTTAGCTGGACGGAATAATCTGTATTTATTATATTCAAGCTTAGGAATTTTCGGAGTATTTTCTCTGCATTTATGTGAAAATGTGCTCTTCTTTTCTGTTTTGTAGGTTGCTTCAATGTTGCCACAGGAGGCATTTAAAGTTGTTAGAAAATCTTTTGATGCTCGGAAGGTTTGTTTCCCTAGCAATTCTTTTGAAACATTCCCTCTATGCCAGTGTTGGTTAGCTTGTGTTGTTTGCTTCCGTATCAAGTCATCTGCACGTCAATTTTCTAATATTAGATGTTCAACCATCTTAAGTTCCAATATAACCACCATTTAGTGACTTATTACGTTTACAATTCGTTCTAATGTTTAAGACGAAGACCGCACTTAAGTGACATGTCTAGACTATGAATATGTAAGAGCCAAAAGTATTAGCGCCATTCTGTGTATTGTAATAACATTCATTATCAGGAATGTGATTTGGCACGATTGAAAATCCGAAGAAGTCACAATCACATTGACCAGAAAAAAAGTTATCCAAATGTCCATCTGTTCATGTATTTATAGCAGTTCAAGCTTGTGATTGGGAAAAGAGAACATATCCAAACCTAAAGCTATTTGTGCTGAGAAACATGCGCATATATACGTTGATTTCCGAATACTTTATGCTACCTATTTAATACTCAATTACGCTTACTATGGTATGTGTTCTTGAAAATAGTGTAGGGACTATAATGTTGGTAATTTGGTAGCATTGGCGTTCAAATAAAACTTGTAATAGCTACAGTTGAACACCATGGGTGTATCATGTATGTATTTGACTGCTTCGTTAACCTTATTGCAGTTGCAAAAGGAACCGAAGTTTGTGTATTCAGTGGATATGGATGTCCAAAAACTAATAAATTTAGAGCCTCGTACTTGGGAATTCATCTCTGAATTGGAACCCAAGGTTGGCCTAATTGAACATTTGCCTCATGACAGAACTTCCGGTGATATAATGAGCATAGTACACGATTGCCGAAAGTTGGGTGAGAATGCAACTACTTCAGAAAGCGGAGATACGAATCTCTGCAATGGATCACATACGTATCCAAATTATAGAAAACCAAAAGTTGCAGTTGTTGGTAGTGGGCCCGCGGGGTTGTTCGCTTCACTCGTGCTTGCTGAGTTTGGAGCAGATGTTACACTGATGGAAAGGGGACAAGCCGTTGAGAAAAGGGGCCGTGATATTGGTGCGCTAATTGTTCGACGGATATTGCAAGAGGAGAGCAACTTTTGCTTTGGGGAGGTTATATCCCGATTCACTTATTTCCTTCAAAGGTTTTTCCAGCTTCTTGAGATCAATTTCTGCAATCTGCGTCTGTTTGTTTTGTGCATCTATCTGTCTGAAGCAATTCTTGACATATATTGTTTGCAGCGCGTGGAAATATCTCTGACATTAGAAATGTAGAATGGGCAAAGAATTTTGGGCAAGAATTCCAAATAAAGTTGGTGACTGATTTTGATCTTAATGATTTGAAAATACTATTCCAGAACTAATTTTCGTCGATGGAATGACAGAACGCAGATATGCAATTTGAAAGCTGACTCTCACTTAATGATCTGGAAAGAGATGTTTTGGTGCTAGAATTAAGTAAATACTTTTATTGATTTTGATTTGTATGCAGGTTTCAGCATCTTACTGGTTCTCCGTTTCTGGTTTGTGAGGTCAAATAAATTGTAGATGTTACAGCCATTGGGTCTCTTTAGCTACTTATTTACAAAGGACTTATGTGTGACAGGGTGGTGCAGGTACTTGGAGCGATGGGAAGCTAGTTACTAGAATTGGAAGAAACAGCAGTAGTGTTTTAGCAGTAAGTTGCTTAATCCTGGAAAATTATTTTTTGATTTTTTACCTATATATTTCCTCCTGAGCCGAGGGTCTATTGGAAACAGCCTCTCTACCCTATCGGGGTAGGGGTAAGGTCTGTGTACGCATTACCCTCCCCAGACCCCACTTTGTAGGACTTTACTGGGTAGTTGTTGTTGTTGTTGTTGTTGTTTTCACCTATGCATTCTTTCATACGCGTTCGTTGGGTCAGTTATCCTTATCATTTCACCCTTGTCTTGTATTCCAGGTTTTGGAAACATTGGTCCACTTTGGAGCACCGGAAAAAATTTTGGTTGATGGAAAACCTCATCTAGGAACTGATAAATTGGTTCCACTTCTTCAGAACTTCCGGCGGTACCTGGAAGAGTTGGGTGTAAGAAATTGCAACTTATGCCTCTTAGAAAAGAAATATGAGATTTTTAGTAGGCGTTTGGACATAAAAAATGTGATTTTTGGAAAAAAAGTAGTTTTTGGAGTGAAGTTGAAAACAACAACAACTACCTAGTAAAATCCCACAAAGTGGGGTCTGGGGAGGGTAATGTACCCAGACCTTACCCCTACCCCGATAGGGCAGAGAGGTTGCTTCCATAGACCCTCGCTTAGGAATACGGAAATAAAAAAGGTATTTGGAATTTGAAATTGTCTTTGGACATGCATTTTACTTGAAAAAATGTTGCAGTCTTGTGAGGGGAAATGAAATTTTACATGAAATCAAACTTGGAAACTCATCTTAAAAAAAAAAAAAATTAAAAATTCAATCAAATGTATAACCAAACAAGTTTAGAAAAGCAATTTCGAAAAAAAAGAGAATTTTTTGGATGGATGGTCTTAAGAAATTCTGTTTTCTTGCTTGTATGGTCAGGTCAACATCATGTTTGGAACAAGGGTAGATGATTTACTTGTTGAGGATGATCATGTGGTGGGAGTCAAAGTTTCTGATTCAAGCGATAACAGCTCACACTCCGCGAGCCAGAATTTGGGGTATGATGCAGTGGTTCTTGCAGTTGGACATTCTGCACGTGATACATATCAGATGCTTCTTTCTCATGGTGTCAACCTGGTTGAGAAAGATTTTGCCGTGAGCTCCAGTCCACATGAATTATTTACTAGTTTATACTTTATATCTTCTTTCTCCTTCCTTTAATAAGTATATTTGGATCTCTGTATACATCTATGTTGCCCGGACTCTCCGAAAATGATGCCAGATGTGTGTCGGATCCTCCAAAAGTAGTTCATTTTTAAAGGATCCGACACAGGTGCAGCAACATTTTGGAGAGTCCGCGCAACATAGGTATACATATGCATAATGCTACATGGCTTGGCTTGCTGCTTTATATTTCCAATTACAAGGCATTAGACCTCTTCTCCGGGCTGAGACAGGAATTTGGAAGGGAGAGGGTTTACTGATTGGTGCTCTAGTGGTCTTACAAATGGCAGAAAATTAATTTACTACGTTTGTGATAACACCAATTTTGTTTTTTGAAAAAAGAAAATTATTGTGAGAAGTAGCGATATTATCCAGATGTGGGTATTAACTATTAAGTATTACTCCTAAGTCCTAACTGTTAACTTATTGAAAAGCATCAACATAGTCGAATTTGATTATATACATGTAGTTTTCAGATATTGAATAAATTGATACCATTTTATATGGATATTGTCCTGTAAATAGTAGAGTACCGCATGTTGCGGATGTCATCCCGTCTCTGTGTTTTGCATGAGCTTGTCTGTTCTTTTTTTCCTTGATGTCTTTCGCTTATTTTTGGTTCATTAGCATGGACTCTCGTGGTATTGATTTTTGCTATAACCTTGTCGGTATCTCATCATTGGCAAAGATACTTACATTCTTCTTATAACTTGTATTAACTACAGGTTGGCCTGCGGGTTGAGCATCCTCAAGAATTAATCAACAGCATACAGGTCAGTCACTACATACAATTCAATTGTTAATCTACTAGTGATACAGTGTATTTGTTTTTCCTGCTGTATCATGATGACTTACGGCAGCCCGATGCACTAAGCTCCCGCTATGTGCAGGGTCCGGGAAAGGGCCGGACCACAAGGGTATATCGTACACAGCCTTACCCTGCATTTATGCAAGACGTTGTTTTCACGGCTCGAACCCGTGACCTCCTGGTCACACGAGGCAACAACTTTACCAGTTACGCCAAGGCTGTTTGGTTGATCATATATTCTTATAACAACATTAGAAATGCCTGGTGTTGACAGTCCCTTGTACTAATGTCGAGTAAAGAAACTCATGTTTCTTAAATGATGCAACAGTAGTGATTCAGTGGGCAATAGCTTATTTTGTATTATAGTTTTTACAAACTAAGGGCAATTCAAGAGTTTGCCGTGGTGTACTTGCGACCTTAAAGTTCCTCTTTTAGATGAAGTCAACATAACAAAATATGATGCTTTGTTCTTCAATTTCCTATGCTTATTCATTGTCTATGAGCAAGTACATGCGTTGCATTTTCCCCTCTTAGGTGAAGTATATTTTCGCAATTTATCGTGAAATTAATATGTTTTTGGTCCAAATATTTTCAGTATTCTGGATTAGCCAATGAAGTTCTAAGTGGACGTGGAAAAGTGCCTGTCGCTGATTACAAGATCGTTGAATATGTGAATGCTGAAGATACTGCTTTGACTTCAAATTCTGGACCAATAAATCGCAGTTGTTACTCCTTTTGCATGTGTCCTGGTGGCCAGGTACAACAATCGCGCTTTTCCAACTTTCTATACATTGAATTTTCGTTTCTTGCACCACAAATCCATTTTTCAATTGACTTCAATGTACATTTCGATATAATTTACTGGACAAGATTTTGGCAGGTTGTTCTAACTAGTACAGATCCATCAGAGCTCTGTATAAATGGCATGTCCTTTTCTCGACGGTCATCTAAATGGGCAAATGCTGCACTTGTTGTTACTGTCTCGTCAAAGGATTTTGGTGCTTTGGACTTGCACGGACCTCTTGCTGGTGTTGAATTTCAGGTACTTCGTGAGTGTCCATACTAGTCGTTTAGACATAAAAATGTAATGCAGGAACTACTTTGGATTCCCGGATGTTCACATTAAATTTGTGAGAATTAACGAAGCAAATTATTACTAACATTTAGGGAACAACAATCAACTTAAAAATCATTTATGCCTCAAAGGAGAAGCTATTGAGCTGATTGCATAATTACTTCGTGTACTTTGATTTGTTTGGCATGCCCTAGTTAGGATGAGAATGGAAGGTTTTTGTATTGCGCGTGAAAATGAGTTCGAAAGCAGGTTCCACTTATCTGTTACGTTGAGAAAATAGAAACCATAACATTATTTGAAAAAGAAAGTATATAAACTACAGTTTTCGTCTTTGAGACAACAACAACAACAACGACAAACCCAGTATGTTCCCAGCAGGTGGGGTCTGGGGAGGGTTCTGTTCGCAGACCTTACCCCTGCCTAATGCAGGTAGAGAGGCTGTTTCCAATAGACCCTCGGCTTGGGAAGGGTAAGAAGAAGAAGAGGAAAGCAAGAAAGGAAGAAAGAAGGAAGAGAAAAGAAAAATGGAGAGATAAAGGATAAGTAGTACCAAATAATAGCAACAGGGAATACAATACCCGAGGCGAACAAAACCAGTTTTCGTCTTTGAGAACTTAGTTCAATCGGTGGATTGTCACCTTTAGTTGGACATTGGTTTTCTATATTCTTTCCATGTAGTTACCTTTCCCTTTTGCCATTTAAAATGCTACTCATGTATTTTGATTTCGGTTATCTAATTGCAGAGAACATTTGAACGCAAAGCGGCTGCAATGGGCGGGGGCAATTTCGTGGTACCTGTTCAAACGGTGACCGATTTTCTTGACAACAAATTGTCAGGTAGACCTCTTTGTTGGCGGTGAGAGGATTGGCGGGGTAGATATTTCGTATAAAATACTTATGTGGCTTAAAATTTGTTTTACAGTGACATCATTGCCGTCTTCCAGTTATAGATTAGGAGTAAGAGCAGCGAATCTCCATGAATTATTCCCTACTCACATAACGAGCTCTCTGCAACAATCACTTTTAAAGTTTGACAAAGAGGTAGTTTTTCCTGTCTCGAGCATATGATATCTCGTATATATAATGTTCGTCTCTGAAAATTAACGCCATATCTGTTGATCTTGGAACTACAGTTACCGGGATTTATTTCCAGTAGTGCTCTTCTCCATGGAGTAGAGGTAATGCACGCCTTTCTTCGTGAAATCATTAAGCATTGAATCCGGATTTTTGGACTAAGCATTCGAGTTAATAACATCCACATTTTCTTGGTTCTGGAACCAAAGTTGTAACTTAGTTTCCTCCTCATTACAGACAAGAACTAGTTCACCTATCCAGATCTCGCGAAGGGCTGACACTTACGAGTGCACGTCGTTAAGAGGACTTTACCCTATCGGAGAAGGAGCAGGTTATGCTGGTGGCATAGTAAGTGCAGCAGTTGATGGCATGTACAGCGGCTTTGCATTAGCGAAAAGTTTAGGTCTTTTTCATGGCAGCATCGAGTCGGTTTTAGGTAAGGCTCAGAATGCTGGAGTTGCAAAATACTGATACCATTATCTAGTTTTGTTTTCAACTAAGTTGCTCGGACTCTCCAAAACTGTTGCCGCACCCGTGTCGGATCCTTCAAAATGCACTAAATTTGGAGGATCCGACCCGCACCCAACAACATTTCTGAAGAGTCCCGAGTAACATGGTTTTCAACAGTTTCACACTCACATTGTGTGAAATCACAAGGTGCTTACCGCAATCTTCCAAGTTGCGGCCATTCATTTTTCTGTTGATGTGTAACAAAACATCTTGGTGCATTAAGCTCTCGCTATAGTTATGATTATGCTCTAGTGGAGATAAAAGTGAAATGAAGTGCATGATCTCTTTTTTAGATGTTTTTTTGTGCAATTAATACATGAAATAAATACACCACAACAATGTGCAACCTCTGTTAAATAATAATTCTACCTTTTGTTGAATTATTTCAAAAATTGTGTTAATTTTCCTTGAAATATAAGTTGCTATGCATTTTATTTAAATCACTTAAAATTTTATTATGTTAAGGTCTTTTTTACTTTTTTCAATTTTAAATACTTATGTCCCGTAAATTTCCACCATATCTCTAAACTTATAAGTTTGATTCTACGTATCCCGGGACGGGCGAAGCTAGGTGGGCGAAAAGGGGTTCCTATGTCTCTCGAGGTGAAGTTAGGGCCAGAAGGGGTCGGCCGAAATTCTTTTGCCCAAAATTATATTGCTTATATAAGGTTAATTTTTTTTATGTACATATATTAGATGTTGTCTCCTTAACTTTTTCGCGTATTTATGTTTTTAATTTTTTTAATTCCCTTGGTAAAAATCCTCCTTCTACCACTGTGTATCTGTTGTACATTTTTTAAAGTAACAAGACTGGTGATTAAAAATGCTATAAGCGAAAATGAATATTTTATTTATGGAAACAAATTCCTCCCATGAAAATGTTAAACTTTTAAATTGTCCGAACAATTCACAATAAAATATTAGACCAATCTCAATTTCATGATGTTATTTTTCTTATGATTTCTGTTAGTGGTACTGATATTGTCTCTTTTCGTCTTCTTGAGCCGAGGGTCTTTCGAAAACAAACTCTCTACTCTCTCGAGGTAGAGGTAAGTTTTGCGTACACACTACCCTCCCCAGATCCCACTAGTGACATTTTATTGGGTCGTCGTTGTTGTTGAGTGAACAGAGACGATCCGTGTACATCCATCATTTTATAATTTATATAGGAATGAAAGTTGAACTTGGCTCAACATTATTGGTTCCATTTCATTGCTATTTGAGCATAAAGTAAAACCATCTTTTTTTCTTTCTTTTTGCACAAATTTGGGAAAAGTATCAATTAATAATACTTTGCAAGTTATATGCAATCATTAAAATGGGTAAAATGTTAGTTGTTAGCCACGGACAATCATCATGGTTTTGTACCAATTGCTTTTCAAAGAGTTTTTTAACCTAAAGTTTTCATACTTTTTTTAATTTATCCATATGGTATTCGGAAGCAGTTAATCTGATTAATCTAAATTCACGTCTTGCAATGTATATTTAAGAAAAAAGAAATATATGCATTAATAAATTTTTTATTTGCAAGGTTCGAATCCCAGACTTTCGATCTAGGGTGGAGTATTACCATCAGTTGCAGAGCCACCTTACACTAAGGGGTGTCAATTGACCATCCTTTGCTAAAATATTATATTATTTAGCTCGGCCAAAAAGTTATTTATATTCCTGGTCGATACACTATATATTGACTCCTTTTATTTTCTTTGTACATTTACTGTTTTATATTTTGACACCTCTTAATAAAATCTCTGACTCCGCCACTAATTACTACACCAAGAGAACAACTGGAAAAAATATTTTCTACAATATAGTATGAAATGGTTATTAGTGACAAAAAAAACATCATGCAGAAAAAAACATCATTGTGCGTACTAGAGGTGGCAAAATGATAAATAAATAAAAATAGTTATCGATCCATATTATCCATTAAAAACGGATTCAATAATAATTTTATAAAAAATTGATCAAATATAAATAAGATCTATAGTAAACCGACTACACCCGTCCATTTGCCACGTTTAGATCATACCATGAGGCATGAGGGTGAATAAATTGATAGATTGGACTTTATCAACTGAAAGTTACATTACTTATGATATGTCTTGGTCATAACAAATTGTGGACAACAAGCCAATTCTTTTTGACAACTAGAATAAATAAATTGGCAATTATTAAGGTCAATAGGCAAATGGTTCCAATATATATATATATATATATATATATATATATATATATATATATATATATATATATATATATATATATATATATATATATATATATATATATATATATATATATATATGTTGTTCTTTTGCTATATGTTCATTGTACATTAATAACATCAAGCATGGGCCTTAAGAATGTCTTTGGCACTACTAGAAAATCCCATTTGGATGGGACAATAAATTTGATAATAATAATAGAAAATTAAACACAAAGGTTGTGGTCGAACTTTATTTTTTGAGAAGAGTTAACCTAATTAGTCCCTTCCAACTACTTAAACTAAAGATAGCTTGCAAATGCATAATATATGTATAACTTATGTATAATATTTTTATAATTCTATTAATGTATAATTTATATATACCGATTAGAAAAATAAACAGTGAATTCAATCGGCTATTTATGCAAAAATCCCTTTTTTTATTTATTCACTAAGTAATCGAAACTCACTTACCTTTTAATTCACATTCGCATCGAATAAGCTCATTCCAAAGGGGTAAGACACTCTTTATCGAAAAGTTTTCGTTCCCAAAGCTTAAACCCGAAATCTCTAATTAAGAGTACAAAGTACCCACTTATCTTACCACATTCTTGGTGGTTATTGTAGTTAAACACTAGATCATTACGATTATAAACCTTAACATACATTTCATTACTTTCCTTTTTGCTCTCACATTATTTCAATCACTTTTATCATACCCAAAAATTTAATTATTCGTGTAATAAATAATTGTTGAAATGACAATTAAGTAAATAAAGTTTATTCTCTTTAACAATTTAAATTTCTATATAACATCTCATAAATGGTTCCATCAATCATTTCAAGTCTGAGTTGTAGACACTAAAGCCATTTGACGCGAAATTTAGCCTTAAGGTAAGACGATTGTAACTTGGCGTGAAACACTTTTTCTTTCCTTAAGTAATTATTAGCACTACTCACATCTCTCTAAACTAACTGTTGAAGAGTCACACAACAGCTTTATAAGGGACGAATGGACTCTTTATATGGTTGGACAATCCTCACCTCTTGAGTTAGCTTTTGGGGTTGAGTTAGGCCTAGTGTCCATTTTTAACATGGAACCAGAGCAGGACCCATCCTAATTCTCATTTCCCAATGTTGAGTCCTCATATCGAATTGTCCACGCTCCAGATGTCTAGCCCCGTGCATAAGAGGGGGTGTTGAAGTGTCCCACATTGGCTTTATAGGGAATGACTGGTCTCTTTATAGGACTTGGGCAATCTTCACCTCTTGAGCTAGTTTTTGGGTTGAGTTAGGCCCAAGTTCAACTTCTTTAACACTAACAAATTGTAATTCTGGTGATACTCGATTCTCAAGGTATTTGTAACTGCCAACCAGTAAATATATTATGGAAAGAAAAGGGATGCAAGAATCAATAGTCAGTACAAAGGTTAGAGGCTCAAGAGAGTTTTAACAACTAAAGAATAGTAGAGCCACCCAAATATATTATAAGAGATTGACAATTAGTGCACTCGAGTCAAACATCAAAAGAGGATGTGATATCTAGCATACATCTAACCGTCGAGGATGAAGGATGTGGAACAGGTGGTTTGTTATGTTCTATTGTAATGTATGAGACTTGAGTCCCACATCGGTATTGTAATATGCTGATGTGGGTTTATATAGCCTTGAACTCTCCCAACTCGATAGTTAGCGTTTGGGATGTGGTTCTACCTGGGTTTTATCAAAAAACTAATGCAACGATCATCTTCCTCCGTAGTTCTAACATATTTTGGACCCCTTAAATATTTCAAGTGTGTCACCTAAACACAAAGAGACTGACTGGACAAGTGGCTGCATTGGCCAATTAACTTCCGTTCTTTGCCAGTGATGCAAGATCGACTCCCACCTTCAGCCTTTTCTATTCCTTTTCAGCTTTTTCCCTCCTTTCTATTTTTATTCTTTGAATAATTTATATTTAATAGAAAATTACTTTATTTTTTTACTTTTGTCCTTTTTTTTAATTAATTATAATTTAGTATTAATATATAATAGTCAACTTAATTAATATTTTAGTTCTCTGAATACAATTAATTTATATTTAATAGCAAATTACTTTATTTTTTACTTTTATCTTCTTCTTTTTTTTAACTCAATTATAGTTTAGTACTAGTACATAATAGTCAACCTAATTAATTTTATTCTTTTTCAAATCATCCCTTAAAACAGAAATCATCAAATTGCAACTTATCGGTCCATAAATGAAAAAATACATATCATTTTGTGACAACCTTTTTCAACAGTCTGACTCGACAATGACAACTAATAGTTTGAGACTCTTTTTCAGTTCTTTTAGTAGTACCATACTCTTTATCTTGAATTCTTTAGTATGTCTTTGATAAATTTACATTTGAACGCCCTTTTGGTCACTGGCCCTTTTTTTTATTTATTAAAAACTAGAATATTAAAGTATGAAACATGCTTAATCAAACACCTTCTCTTCCCATAACATCCATTTTGCGAAGAAATCTCTCTCTGTCTCTCTCTCTCTATATATATATATGGTGCTCTCTTTTTCTTTAGAATTTTTTTTGTTAATACTTAAATGATAAGTCATCATAATCATTAAGTTTTCAATGAGTTGCACGTCGAATTTTATCACTAGTGACTAGTTTACAGGGGTGCCCCCGTCGTGCTCAAATCCTGGGTCCGCCTCTGCTGAAACCAATGATATAACAAATTTCTTTTGCGGGGTAGACACTTTGATCTTCCTGTCAAATGCTAAAAGTTCCAACTCCTTTGTCACTTTTGGGTTTTTTACATCGTAATACGTTTTTGCAAAATTCGACTAGACACTAAAGCCATTTGACGCGGAATTTAGCCTTAAGCAAAGACAATTGTAACTTGGCGTGAAACACTTTTTCTTTCTTTAAGTAATTATTAGCATTACTCACATCTCTAAACTAACTGTTGAAGAGTCACACATCAGCTTTATAAGGGACGGGTGGACTCTTTATATGATTGGACAACCTCACCTCTTGAGTTAGCTTTTGGGACTGAATTAGACCTAGTGTGTTAGGGGTCGTCCAGGTTCTCTAACCACATTTGGTTTTCCTATTGAAGGAAATGACAACATATTTACCATAATTTAGTTTTCTTTTTTGTAGAAGGAAACTACAATTCTTTCATATTTGGCTAGTCCTTTTGGACCTCTATAAATTAAGGATCTTTCCTTCTCATTCAGTAGCATCCATAATGTAGCCGTAAGGGGTTTGAGAGTCGTGTTTAGGGGGAGAACTTTACGGGACAAGTGCAGTGTGTCACTTGTGTTTGCCTCTTCGTGAGGTTGTTCTCTCGATATTTTGTACTCTCTTTTATTGTAATGGATTGCTCATCTCCGCCATGGACGTAGGTCAACCAACTGAACCACGTTACATGTTTGTGTCTCTGTTGGTAGATTTCTCTTTTGTTGTTATATTTATCGTCGTTCAAGGTTTGCTTTACTAGCTCCTACATGACACCTGATTATTTTCGGTCCTAACACAATGTCCATTTTTTAACATGGTATCAGAGCAGGACCCATCCTAATTCTCATTTCCCAATGTTGAGTCCTCATATCGAATTGTCCACGCTCCAGATGTCTAGCCCCGTACATGAGAGAGGGTGTTGAAGTGTCCCACATTAGCTCTATAAGGAATGGAAGGTCTCTTTATATGACTCGGGCAATTCTCACCTCTTGAGTTAGTTTTAGGGGTTGAGTTAGGCCCAAATTCAACTTCTTTTAACACTAACAAATTGCAATTCTAGTGATACTGGATTCTAAAGGTATTTGTAACTACCAACCAGTAAATATATTATGGAAAGAAAAGAGATGCAAGAATCAATAGTCAGTACAAAGGTTAGAGGCTCAAGAGAGTTCTAACAACTAAAGAATAGTAGAGCCACCCAAATATATTACAAAGAGATTGACAATTAGTGCACTCAAGTCAAACATCAGAGGATGTGACAAACAGAAGAATGTTACTCATGCTGTCACGTTTTTACGTTACACACTTTCCTTTTTAATTTGTCCTAAATGAAATGACATTTTTTTTACCCCTCCCGAGGAGCTTCCCACTTTGCTCTTTGGAGACTCGAACCCGACACCTTAAGGTTGGAGGTGGAGGTACTTATCATTTGAACAACCCCTTGTCCCAAACAAAATGAAATATTTTTATATTTAGAAATAAATTAACTTTAAACTTCTCATTTTACCTATAAACGTGATTTTATAGCCACACAAATTTCTAGGACATGTTTTAAACCACAAGGTTCAAAAGTCTTAAAACACCAGTAGGATTCAGATCTTCAACGCCAATAGGATTCAGAACTTTCCATTTCTTGCCCGTCCTCCTGATCAGTACAAGAGCGTGACCCACTTAATACAGCAGTTGCTTTGCCTTTCAAATTTATACTCTCTGCTTTCATTCCATGTGGAATCTTCGGAACTTCAACACCAGTAATATCTTCAATAGATATTTCGAGCTTCTGGGCAGTCTATAACAGGTTAAGCTCAAAGTTATAACACGTGAAAATGTCATTCCAGGTTTTACATACCCATAATTTTCATAAACGCCCTTTTTGATGTTTTCAACTTCGTTCCATGACTAACAGCTAATTGCCTAATTATTTAGAAGAAGAAAACATAAGCAGTATTCTCAGAATGAAAAGACCAGAAGAAAGGATAACATATGCCCTACTGGACCTGGCAAGATGGTTAAAAATAATAGTTATTCACCCAATTCAACCCATTAAAAATTGGTTGGATAACTGACTTTTTTAAACTGGGTCGAATATGGATAATTATTCATATTATCCATCAGAAAAATGAGTAACCAAATGGATAACTAATGAGTAAAATATGCATAATACAATTATTGAAAAATTATTTCAGTAATATTCTTCTGTTGCAAGGGACAGTAAATTCATATTAGAGCTTGAGGCTAATGTGAAGTCATGAATGGATAATATGGTTACTAATTTTATCTGTCGGGTAACCCGTTTATTACCCGTGTTAACTATGGGTCGGGTCGGATAATTTATTTATTTTTTCATTACTCATTCGACCCGAACCATATCCGACCCGACACGCCCGTTTGCCACTCATATGCCCTACTGTGGAGTCAAGCCGCTCCTCAGTTCTCGTATGTGCATCTGACTTCACCTGAAACATAGTTATAAGCAGCCTTCTTCCAACAAAAAGACAACAACAACTATCTAGTATATTCCCAGCATGTGGGGTCTGGGAAGGGTAGGATGTACGCAGCCTTACCCCTACCCTAGAAGGGTAGAAAGACTGTTTCCGAAATGACCCTCGGCTAGCGAAAGTGAAGGGAGCCCTGATAACAAGTGATAGCAAGACAAATCGTTAGAAAACTAAATTAGAGATAACAACAAAGAATATGAAAGAGGTATCAATAACAAGCTATAGCAAGATAGTCTATTCAGGCAAAGGGTCCGAGGCAGCATATGAGACTATGGCGAAGTACTGCTAGCAACTATGGAATTACTGAAGGTAAGTAGTAACAGAACAGGACACGCGACTATAGCAAACTAAGGAAAACTAAGGAAAAGAGGGAACCATAATAGCACTAATACCAACGGACTAAGGAAGACAAAGGGAAACGCACGACTACCTATTAACCTTCCACCCTAATCTTACACCTCCACACCCTTCTATCTAGGGTCATGTCCTCGGACAGCTCAAGCTGCGCCATGTCCTGCCTGATCACTTCACCCCAAGACTTCTTCGGTCTACCTCTGCCCCTCCTCTCACCTCCCACGGCCAACCTCTCACATATCCTGACTGGGCACCTGTGCTTCTCCTCTTAACATGCCCAAACCATCTCAACCTTGCCTCACGCATCTTAGTCTCCACCGGGGCCACTCCCACCTTGTCCCGAATAACTTCATTCCTAATCCTATCCAATCTAGTATGCCCACACATCCATCTCAACATCCTCATTTCCGTTACTTTCATTTGCTGGACATGGCCTCATACAACATAGCTGGTCTGACCACTACCTTGTAGAACTTACCCTTGAATTTCAATGGTACATTCTTATCATACAAGACACCGGAAGCGAGCCTCCACAGAACCTCTCTCGGTACCTTGTCATATGCTTTCTCCAGGTCAATGAACATCATATGCAAATCCTTCTTCACCGTCCTATACCGCTTCACCAATCTCCTCACAATGTGAATGGCCGCAGTAGTCGACCGCCCCGACATGAAACCAAACTGGTTCTCAGAGATGGACACACACCTCCTCAATCTCCCTTCAATCACCCTATCCCACACTTTCATCGTATGGCTTAACAACTTGATGCCCCTACAGTTGTTACAGTTTTGGACATCCCCCTTATTTTTGTACAACGGGATCATCGTGCTCCGCCTCCACTCTTCGGGCATCTTATTCGTCCTAAAAATGACATTAAACAACCTAGCAAGCCATTCCAAACCCTCCTTGCCCCCATTCTTCCAGAATTCCACCGGGATCTCATCTGGCCCAGTCGCTATACCCTTACTCATCCTACGCATAGCCTCTACCACCTCCCCCACTTTATGCGTCTACAATATCCAAAATCTCGCTGACGATCCGAGTACTCCAACTTCCCAAACGTGATACCCCTATCTCCTTCCTTGTTCAAGAGTTTATGGAAGTACGCCTGCCATCTCTGCCTAATCTGTTGCCCCCTCCACTAACACTCTTCCCTCCTCGTCTTTTATGCATCTCACTTGGTTCAGATCTCCGGCCTTCTGCTCCCTCGCCTTTGCTAGCTTGTACAACTTCTTGTCCCCGCCTTTAGCCCCAAGCTCCTCGTATAAACGACTAAACGCAATGGTCTTAGCTGCAGTAACTGCCAACTTCGCCTCTCTCCTTGCCTTCTTGTACCCCTCCCTGTTGGCACTCTTCTGCCCCTCGTTTATACTCTCGACTAGCTTCAAATACGCGGCTTACTTTGCTTCCACCTTACCTTGGACCTCATCATTCCACCACCAGTCCCCTTTATGGCCACCAGAAAAGCCCTTAGAGACTCCTATTACCTCACTCGCCGCCTCTCTAATACAATCTGTTGTCATTGACCACATACAACTCGCATCCCCACAACTCCTCCAGGCTCCCAGAGCCAACTACTTCTCCCCCAACTCCTGGGCCTTATCTTTAGTCAATGCACGCCACCTGACCCTAGGGATACCAGACATAACCCTCTTCTTCCTCGTCCACCTGATCTCCAGATCCATTATCAAAAGCATATGCTGGGTCGTACGGTTCTCACTCGGGATGACCTTGCAATTAATGCATAGACCTCTATCAACTTTTCGGAGAAGCAGATAGTCAATCTGGGTCTTGGCCACCGTACTCCGAAAAGTTATCAGGTGCTCCGCCTTCTTCGGAAAACACGAGTTAGCAATCACAAGCTCAGAAGCCTTAGCGCACAGCAACGAAGTACCTCCTCCGTTCCTATCTCCAAACCCGAAGCCACCATGCACACTGTCATACCCCCCAGGCGACCTCCCTATGTGACCGTTAAAATCATCCCCTATAATAAGCTTCTCGGTGGGCGAAATACCCCGCACCAACCCATCCAAATCTTCCCAAAATTGTCTTTTAACCTCCTCCCAAACCTACCTGAGGCGCGTATGCACTAACTACGTTCAGAGTATACCTCCTCACAATTATCTTAATGGCCATCAACCTATCATTCACCCTCTTAACCTCAACCACTAGCTCTCGAAGGTCCTTGTCAACTAAAATGCCTACCCCGTTGTTCCCTCTCACCCTCCCTGAATACCACAACTTAAACCCATCAGCCTCCCGGGCCCTGTTCCCCACCCATCTAGTCTCCTGGACACAAGCTATGTTAATCTTCCTTTTATGAAGAATCTTTGCCAACTCTATCGACTTTCCCGTTAGAGTCCCTATGTTCCATGACCCCACTCTCAACCTAGAAGGTGCCTTACCCCCTTGCCACCCTTCCCCTCTACCCCTCGCTCCCCCTGCTTCCCCTGAGGGCATGCCCTCACTCCATCATCGCTCGGCCCGACCACTAGACCAGCACAAAGCTAAAAAGAAGACTACAAAGGAATAGGCTAAACAGAAACCTACAGGTGCACAAAGTGCTATTAAAGGTACCGACTAAGAAGAGGCAAACTACGTATTAGCTATAATACTAAAGTGGTGGACAGAAGCAGGTGTAAGCCAACAGGTCTAACTAAAAATCTAAACCGGAAACCATAGATATCAACGATACATGCAAGCAAAAGGAAAGGAATAAATAAATAAATCGATAAATAGATAAATAAAAATTAAATAAAAGGAAATGAATAAATAGATAAATAAATAAATACTAAAAATAAAAATACAACAATAAAATACCGATGCCACGGATACCAGATAAAATACAACAAAAGAACCTGGCACGGGTTTTCCCGAAGCGTGTCAGAATTCGCTCAATAACGCTGGTCAATCCTGCTGCTACCTGTCGTATCGCTGTCCGGAAGTCGCCAGGGTTTATGAAACCTGCCAAAAAATTGAACCCACCGGAAAACAGTTTGTTCTCGCCGAAAAAATTTGCACCTGTCCAAAGAAACCGACACACCCACACACACAAAACAGGGGTAGCGGAAAAGGGGTTAAAAACAGTGGAAAAAGATAAGGGGCAAGTATCGCCGGAAACCAAGGGTCGCCGGACCTGAAACAGACCGTCGGCGAGACAGAAAAGAAGGGGGGGGGGGGGGGGGGGGGGGGGGGGAGGGAGAAGGAGAGAAAAAGAAGGGAAAGAAGGAGAGGGCTAGAGAGCGGGAAAGAGAGGGCTGGGAGAGGATGGAAGAAAAGAATAAACTTACCTGGAGCAGCACCTGCTGCGACGACAGCAAGGTTGTCGGCGTGGGTGCTAATGGGGGTGGTTAGCATTACGGGGTGGGGGGGTTTAGGGCAGGGAAGTGGAACGTTGGGGATAGGGAGACTAATTCATATTTGACAGGGTATATGGAAAACATGCTCTCAGTGTCACGCAGCTTTTTTGAGGCACTTTATCCACAAGGATATGAAGACCTTGCGCAGCTTTATTTAACAAATTTCAACAACTAAACAATTCAATCTTCCTTTGCAGAACTCCCTACAGGCCGACAATCGCCGCCACCCCAAAAAAACAAGTACCCTAGTTTCTAAATTATATACTCCCCTGTTCCAGTTTATGTGAACCTATTTCCTTTTTGGTCCATTCCCCAAAGAATGACCCCTTTCTAAATTTGGAAACAATTTAGCTTAAACTTACAATTCTACCCTTAATGAGAAGCTTTTATAATCACACAAATACTCTGCGCCCCTTTTTGATTTATTTAGGACCACAAATTTCAAAAGTCGTCATTTTTTCTTAAACTTCATGCCCAGTCAAACAGGTTCACATAAATTGGAACGGAGGGAGTATCAACTATCAAATGGGTGAAAGAAAACCACTCTCAATCAACTTCTAGTTATGCGGGATACTCAAGACATTTGTAATTGCCAAACACTAAAATAGAATTTTAAGAAACCATTTATCACTACAAGATTAGTGAGGCGCATGAAAGTTTTAACAACTAAAGAATAGTAAAATTTCCTTTGAGTTCATAGTGAAAAGATTTTTCAGATATCAAATTTGAGGAAGGATTATTGGTTGAAAAACATGGAAAGATAAGCTACATTCAACGAAATTCCACAACACATACTGCAACCAACAAGGACATGCTTAACATGCACTTTGGTAGGATGTTCGTAATCTGTTGCGGTGTCTGATATAGTTTAAAATTTGAGTAATAGTAACAATAAACAAGATTGCAAAATTGGACTAAAGGGTGTCAAATATCAAATAAGCCGCAAATTCCATTTAAATACGTAGAACTAACTTGAGGAGTATAAGAAATAGCAGCAAAACTATCACAGCTTCCGCATATAAATGGAGCAGAAGAAAAATCTCAAAAATATCTTCCATGCACATACTGGTAAGGGAAGGCAAATTAGCAGGTGTTACACAGCAAAGACATCAAACCAAGAACATTAATTTTAATGTACTGCTATTCTTAAAGAACATTAACTTGAGAACATTGCATTGTTAGGACTAGTGCATTTTTAATTAATAATAAGAAGAAGTGATAATTAGCATAATTAATACAATAAGTGAATTGGTTTATCGGAAACAGAATCTCTACCTCCACAAGGTAAGCGTACACACTACCATCCTCAAACACCACACGGTGGGAATACATTGAGTATCTTGTTGTTGTTGGTATTGTGTAAGTGAATTACTTGTGAAATAGAAATTTAGAATACAGGTGTGACTAGACCTGGCAAGATGGTTAAAATAATAGTTATCCACCCAACCCAACCCACTAAAAATGGATTGGATAACTGACTTTTTTAAACCGGGTCGAATATGGATAATTACCCATATTATCCATTAGAAAAATAAGTAACCAAATGAGTAATCAATGGGTAAAATATGGATAGTATAATTATTGAAAAATTATTTCAGTAATGTGCTTCTGTTGCAAGGTGCAGCAAATTCATATTAGAGCTTGAGGTTAATGTGAAATCATGAACAGATAATATGGTTATTCATTTTATCCGCCAGTTAACCCGTTTATTACCCGTGTTAAATATGGATCGGGTCGGATAATTTATCCGTTTCGACTCGAACTATATCCGACTCGACCCGCTCATTTGTCACTCCTAAGTGTGACTAATAATATAACTGAACAGACCTTGTCCTCTTCGTTTTGTGTTTGGTCCTCCCACACTTGAAAAGGGCTCTAATTGTTTCAACGAAGAGAGATGACTTAGAAGAGCTGACTGAACATTCTGAAAGTACTGAATCAAAAAGCATGCGGTCCTCTTCCAACAAGTCGTTCTCGTCCCTGTTTATAAAAGTCGCTTTGGAAGTGCGGACTACAGAATCTCCACAGGCAAAACAAAGATTGGTAATTAGCGCATTTGGGTAAACAACAACAACAACCAACCCAATATGTTCCCACCAGGTGGGGTCTGGGGAGGGTAGTATGTACGCAGACCTTACCCCTACCTAACAGGTAGAGAGGCTGTTTCCAATAAACCCGCAAGAAGGAAAGTTTAGGTAAACCAGATATAATATTTTCCAGAAGTTTAGGTAAACCAGATATAATTAGCGCACTTGGGTCAAACATCAAACGGATGCAACAGAGAGAAGATCCTTAAGAGATATGGTACAGATGAAAAAGAGTAGTATGTCAGAAAGATTTTTATAGTAGTAGTATTGAAAATGAATAGGATTCAGAATTCTACTACTACCAGAACTTTCTTCTTCTTGCTCATACTCCTGATCAGTGCAAGAGTGAGACCCGCTTAATACAGCAGCTGCTTTGCCATTCAACTGTGTAATCTCTGCTTTCATTTCATTTGGTTTCATAAGATCTTCAACACCAGTAGCATCTTCAATAGAACTTTCGAGCTGCTGAGCAATCTATAACAAATTATCCTCAAAGTTATAACATGTAAAGAATGTCATTCCAGGGTTTACATATCCAGAATTACTACCACAAACATGTCTTACAGTGGAGTCAAGCCGCTCATCATTTCTCGCATTCGCAGATCCTTCCAAATGACAAGAATAAGCTTCAGACGTCACCTAAAAAGATATTTAATACCCACAAAATAAGCAGCCTTCTTCCAACAAAAAGAAAGAGAATACCAGATTTCAAGTGGAAAGAGATGAAAGTTGTAAAAGGAAAAAAAGTAAGAAACACGAAATAGAGTAATTCTTTTTTGACAGTGTATATGGAAAAATATGCTTTCAGTCTCAAGCAGCTTTTCTACCTTACTTTTTCCACAAAGATGTGAAGACAAATTTCAAATTAGCGCACCAGAAAAAAGTAATTCGAATTTCAAACAGCTAAACAATTCAATCTTCCATTTTATTACTCTGTACAAGCCAACAACCCCACCCCCCCTCCCCCCCCCACACACAAGGAGAAAGTAGTTTCTCATGTAACTACCAATTATCAAATGGATGAAAGAAAACCACTCTCTGTCTACTTCAAAATCTCATCATGAAATGGAAGAGAAGAACCAACCTAAACAAAAAATGGTGGACAAGAAAAAGGCAAGTAATAGACAATACCAAAATGACTCTTGCTCATGTACCTCATTCTGATCAGTGGATTGACGCGCCTCACAATCTAATGAACCTTTTCCTCTGAATTCATCCTCTTCTCTGGAGGATTCCTCACTTGAAACTCCTTTCCTGCAGCAGCAGTTACTTTGCCAATCCCTCAGTTGATTCTCTAGTTCAGTCGATCTAGTTTTCTCACTACTTAAGCAATCTCTGAGGGTGCAAATTTCATTTTCAGCCACCTTTACATGAACATAACTACTCAGTATTACCAAACGTAGTTCCTAAATGGTAAAGCCTAATAATGGATCAACAACAACAACAACAACAACCCAGTATAGTCCCACCAAGTGAGGTCTGGGGAGGGTAGGATGTACGCAGCCTTACCCTATCCTGGAAGGGTAGAGAGACTGTTTCCAATTGATCCTCGGCTAAAGAAGATAGAAGGAAGCGCCCTGATAGCAAGTGATAGCAAGATAAATAGTTAGAAAACTACATCAGAAATAACATTGGCAACACAATAGCCAAAAAATAAAAGCCAAAATAGTACCACTAAGTATCAGCAAAGGCACAATACTACATACGCAAGGGAGTAATATGTACACAAAGGTCTGCTAAACTTATTATAGCCTAACTTTCAACCCAAAAGAAGTATTGAGAACACAACTGGAGCCCCTAGCAGCCTAAAACAAGTCACTATCACTCTAGCCTCCTATCTCCTAACCAACTATCCTAATGCTCGACCTCCACAACTTCCTATAAAACCTATCCTAACCAACTATCCTAATGCTCGACCTCTACAATTTCCTATAAAGCCTAATAATGGATGCTTAAGTATATAAAAATCCAATAGTAGCAATGTTATGCAAAGAATATATTGTCAGCACACTATAACTCAAGTTTTCTCTTGTATTTTTTCGAGACTTTCCACAAAGCCTTTCCAAAATTTTGCAGAATCTGATGATTTCTCTCTTTTCTTTCCAATTCCACGGGAACAACTCTGAGAATATTCCTCTCATTTGCTTCAATAGTGATGATCTCCTCAGACTGAACAAGAACGTCTGCCAAGTTGTCATCCTTCACTCCTTCCACAGCAGCTTCTATCCAACAGAAGCTATGTTGCTTAGACTCTCTGAAAATATCGATGGGTGTGTGTCGGATCCACCAAAAATAGTGTATTTCTGGAGGATCCGACACGAGTGCGGCAACTGTTTTGGAGAATCCGAACAACATAGAACAGAAGCAATTAACTTTAAACATGATCCTCTATTGGACAGATTTTATGGTCCAGTCTACAGAAAAAAATGGAAGCTCAGACTCTCCAAAAATATTGATGGGTGCGTATCGGATCCTCCAAAAAAAGTGTATTTCTGGAGGATCCGACACGGGTGCGACAGCTGTTTTGGAGAGTGCGCACAACAAAGAACAGAAGCAATTAACTTTAAACATGATCCTCTATTGGACAGATTTTATGGTCCAATCTACAGAAAAAAATGGAAGAAAGAATGAAAGAGACGGAAGAAAAAAACTCGAATACCTTCATTCGGAAGTTTAGGACATTCATCGCTTGTTTGATTGATCTGCAAGAAAATTACAGTTGACATGAATAAATAATAGCTATGAATCTTGTGAAGGCTGAGAGTTGTTGGGTAAGGAAAATCTACACCCAGAGGCGGATCCAGGACTTTAGCTATATGGGTTCAATATTTAAGATTTTTTGTATTGAACCCATTATATTTTAAAAGTTATAGATTTACATCTACTATTTATTGCAATTTCATTGTAGTTTTACACATAAATTTATACATGAAAAGTACTGGGTTCAGATGAACCCGCGGCCCGAAAGCTGCATCCGCCGCTGTCTACACCACAACGACCAGAAGAAATAGCTGCCTAAAAGTGTTGCTTGAATTATTATTAGCAGTACATGATAATTTGGCACATCTTATGAAGGATTCCCAACCATAATTACTGACTTTGGGTACAGAACACCAGCATAGCCCAGTACATCATACACATAACTATGTTTCAGTCACATGTAGTTAATGGCTATGTTGCGGGGACTCTCCAAAATGCGGCCGCACCCGTGTCGGATCCTCCAAAAATACACTACTTTTGGAGGATTCGGCACGCACCCGGCGATATTTTCGGAGAGTCCGAGCAACATAGGTTAATGGTATTGACAAGTCTGTCTTCTTCCATAACGAGCCATTCTCAAAATATAAAGTTTTTCTTCTTCTATAATGATTATATTTTATTTTATTTTGTTTCTTAGTATGTAATTAACAATATATTTAATTCAGTACAACTCCCAAGTTGTGATTGTAGTGTTTTAATAATGTTTTATATTTAACCATAATAGGTGAATGAACGAAAGAAATAGACTTTCAAAATTTTGGAAGAGAATTGACTAAGGAAATATATGCACACCATCCTAATGAAAGGGGACTCAAACAAAATTTTGTTTCTTATCTTCTCATAATCGAGAAATCACTAGGGCCAGTGGCTTAGGGTTTGAAACAAAAAAGAGCAGCCCGGTGCACTAAGCTCCCGCTATGGTGGATTAATGGGTCTGCCTTCTATCCTTCTCCTCTTAAATACTAGGCACAAACCCGTGATATGCACCTAACCGGCTAACCCACACATCAGCGTTGTGCTCCTGCCACTAGACCAATTCCCTGGGAGCAGAAATTTTTGTTTCCCAACCAGTATGAATGTTTTGCTTGTTTGATTCTTTAAAGCTGAGACCCAAGACATCGTCTATAAATGTCATCTTACAAGAGTTACTTTAAAGTATAAAAGGACCAGACTGGTTTTTCTTTCTGGGTTGAAAGTTAAAGGATAATCTTGAGAGACTAACTGAAACCGGTAATTCAGTAAGCACCTTCCATGTGGAGGAGCAGAGCCATTGGATTGTAAATAGAGGCACTACGCATCTCGATATTAAAAGGGAAAAGGATATAATTTCATTTAACAGGATGAGATGCATCTGCATGTCAAAGCCTAACTATTAAAACATACAACTTCGGTCGCGGAGTAAGAAATAAGCTTTCACCACCAACTTAAATGGAGAAAATATTGTGTTAGACAACTACCTCATCTGGCGAATCATATATTAAAGCAGAAAGCCTAAGGTGCGGGATGTAAAATAAAAATGGGCCAAATAAGATATACCTCACAATTTTCCATTAGACTCAACTTCATTCTTTTAAGCTTCCCCATGCTAGGCGTTGTTTGCACAATACAGTGTTAAAAAACAGATTTTCCCAGTGTAATTTTTCAGCGAATGGGGTTCGGGTGAACACCCTTCCGGCCCCCTAAATCCGCCCCTGGCAGCAGGGACATAGAAAGCCACAAAGGATACAATGTTAAGAAACCTACAGTTTTTGTGGAGGGGAAAAGTTTGATGGATTGCACATATTTTAAGCAGTTAATGACAGTTTTAAATATCTAAATTGATTTCTGCAGAAGTAAATGCATACCAGTTCCATCCGCTTCTTCCCTTCCAAATAATCTCGTAAGTATCTCGTCAACTATGCAAAAGAAGAACGCGAAAAATTACTAAGGAAATGAAGGATTTTCTAACTAAGAAAAAAATAGCTATCGAGAGCTGAGTATGCAATTTCACCTTCAACGAACAAAACCATTTCATAAACAGCCTCAACACATTGACTTAGCGTTTAAAGACTCAAAAAGGGAAAAAAGGAAAGAAAAAAAGAGCAGTACAGAACATATTTACCTATAATGTTGGTCCCTAGTTAACTGTGCAGTGATATCGATAAACCAAATCTAGCAGTACAATCACATTTTTGTTCAAGCTATTTATTAATTACACCTCCATCTGTGTTTTATTAGGAACTCTGTAAGGTAACATTGGGATAGAAGCAAAAGAGATTTATTTTCAACAAGTAGAAGTAAATATAAAGGTAACAAGCAGTGACTATAGACCAATAAAATTTCCTGGAAAAGTGACAGAGAAGGATAACTAAGGAAGACATTACCAGAGAGTTTTGGAAGTGTTTCTGCATATCTGATGCTCCAGTAATGACTGCACAGAACTATCAGTAGATGAGGACCAAAGAAA
The DNA here is from genome assembly GCA_005239495.1 of Nicotiana undulata. Classification (NCBI taxonomy): domain Eukaryota; kingdom Viridiplantae; phylum Streptophyta; class Magnoliopsida; order Solanales; family Solanaceae; genus Nicotiana; species Nicotiana undulata. The sequence continues at coordinate 80,487 of ML295672.1, read as the reverse complement.
GTGTGTCATACCTCGACATTAATGTAACAAAAGTCATAAAACCAGATTGATGCTACATACCTTTAAGCATTATGACAAGGTGGGTTGCTCTGATGGTAAGCACCCTCCACTTCCAACCAAGAGGTTGTGAGTTCGAGTCACCCCGAGAGGAAGGTGGGGAGTTCTTGGAGGGAAGGATGCCGAGGGACTATTGGAAACAACCTCTCTACTCTAGGGTAGGGGTAAGGTCTGCGTACACACTACCCTCCCCAGACCCCACTTGTGGGATTATACTGGGTTGTTGTTGTTGTTGTTGTTGTTGTATGCTACATACCTTTAAGCACAGGCCAAACACCATCGAAGTGTTGTTGATAAAATTACTTTCGAGCAATCTAACCCCCTAGACATGAGTAATATTTTTATGAGATGCCGCAAGCCAGAGAAATACATTAACCACCAAAAGCAACATAACACTTAAGGTCTAAGAAAGAGTCACAATCTTCTTCTTGTCGCCTGAAGATCAAGGTCTAACCTAGACAGTCTTGACAATAAAATCGAAGATACTAATGGAAATGGATCTTTTAGAATTCAACAAAATATCTTCTACATAATGGTATGATTTCAGTGGCCACGGACAATTTGTTACCTGATTTCCAGTCTTCTTTTCCCTCTCAGCTCCAGCAAGGTCAACTATAGTCAGCACAGTACTGTTTGAGTTAACACCAACTTTTCCATCTGCCCTCTTATATTCACATCGGATATTTATGATGCACCGTGAACGACTGCAAGGGTGTTAAAACTGTCATCATAATAACTACAATTGCAACATGACTATGTAAACTTAACATATCCTTTATGTCCGTAAACTAGAGATTATTTCAAAGATTCCATACTTGCCAATACAGAGAAGAAAAACATAGAGATCTCGTGAATGGTTCCATCAATCATTTCAAGTCTGAGTTGTAGAAGAAGTACTAATACAGTTTGGTATCAAAGAAAAGTCACTTAAGCAAGAAATCCAACGTTTGAAGAAGCCAAAACAACTAACACTGGATATATTTAGGGAGAGACACTAGCAAAGGTTTCTCAATCATTTCAAACCACAACATAAAGCAAAAGAACAGCCACAGACCTACACAAGCATTTATATCCAACTCACCTAGATTGACTGTTTGAATTCGTCATAGCTGTCGCACATTTTAAAAGTCCACATGCGATTAACGATTCAGCTTGCTGCGCATCATAAAGTACGGCCTATATTCAGAAGTACCAGAGTGGACACTTATTATTTGATCTCTTTGAACCACACAACTTATAGATTTAAAAAAAAACACAACAAAGAGAAGCTATACAGCAATTCAAAGGACAACCTCTCGCACGCCTTTAATAGATGATTGTTGGATGCATCAATCAGCCCCATCTTGTGATAAATCAAATATCTTTTCAGATTTTCCTTTCTCAGAAGAGATCTCAAACATGGACAAGTAAAATATCATGCACGTGATAAATCATGAAGAAAAGAGTTTATTCAATGCAGGCATTTACAACAACAACAACAACAACCCAGTATAATCCCACAAGTGGGGTCTGGGGAGGGTAGTGTGTACGCAGACCTTACCCCTACCCTAGGGTGGAGAGGCTGTTTCCAATAGACCCTCGGCATCCTTTCCTCCAAGAACTCTCCACCTAGCTCTTGGGGTGACTCGAACTCACAACCTCTTGGTTGGAAGTGGAGGGTGCTTACCATCAAAATGATTTACATAGAACTGCGACTGTTTATCCATAGTTAAGAATGCAATGACTGTTTTAAGACAGTTAGAAATCTCATGAACCAGCAAACTGCTAAAACAAATATATCCAGCCAAACATTATAAGTACAATAAACAGTAGAAATTAAAGCACCTTCGCGACTTCTTCTTCTCTCCTTCTTCCTGTGATAAAATTCGAAGAAGAGCGAGAGGCACCATACCAGGGTCCCTTCAACAGCCAAAGATGGTATGAGTCTTCCCAGAACCACTTGGTCCCAATGCAGCTAAAATTCCACTCTTACCCTTCAAAAAATCCTCAACTAAAGGATTCACAATTTCTTCATACACTTCCCTCTGCAACAAAAATGCCAATATCAATCAACAACAGCAACTACTGCTGCTGCTGCTTCTAAATCCTAAACTAGTGAATCCTCAATACATTTCAACTTAATACTAATAATTCCTTTCACAAATGTGTCGATTTAATACTCTCGTCCCAATTTATGTGATACTCTTTCCTTTTGAGTTTGTCCCAAAAAGAATACATTACAATATTAAAAATAATTCAACTTTATATTTCTCATTTTGCCCATAATGAGATGATTTATAGTCACACAAGTATGAATTCTAAAGATATAAGCAAAAATAACCTGAGAAGCTTGTGACGAGAAGACATGTGAAAAACCTTCATAAACTTCTGATTTAATACGTTTGGCGTCTTGTAAGCTCTGCGGACGCAATAGGGTAACGGAATGTGCATCATTCACTGTCACACAAACTTCATTGCTCTATTTTTATTTTTATTTAATTTTGTTGGTACGCATTTTACTGAAATATTTACTTTTTAAACCATAGCATATATCATTAAAATGAAAAAAAGTACTTTCGTTATTCTTTATTATGTTTTGGAGAAACATAAATATTTAAAGACCTATAAAAATGTATAATCCTTCCTTCTAAAGCAAATTTTTCAATGTCGTTCATGTGCGAGAACATGATAATTTATGAATGATGTCATGTTTTTGCAAAGAGTAGTAACAGAGGGCAAAATTTGCGACCTTAGTCTATTTGCGCGACTTTAATAGTAGTGTTAAATTGTTTTTCAACAAAAGCTTTGAATTGATGAAACGTAGGCAAGTCAACATATTTAAAAAAAAAAAAAGATAAGCCGTAACGAAATATCAATTATGTATACTGGGAATAGGAGCTTGATGAGGAAGATGAGATGCGGGATTGATAGTGGAAGTAACAACGAAGACAACAACAACAACCCAGTATAATCCCACTAGTGGGGTCTGAGGAGGGTAGTGTGTACGCAGACCTTACCCCTACCCTGGGGTAGAGGCTTTTTCCGATAGACCATCGGCATCCTTCCCTCCAAGAACTCTCCACCTTGCTCTTGGGGTGACTCGAACTCACAACCTCTTGGTTGGAAGTGGAGGATGCTTCCTATAGAGCAACCCCTCCCCTCTTGTCTGGAGGATAGTGGAAGTAACAATGAAAGCAATTTGATGCAAGATGATCGACTCCATTGCAAATTTGACATTGAATCCTGAGTTGCACCGCAAAAGTACTGCCTGCTGTAAAACACCACTTCCTTAAATTCTTTTTCATATTCTCGTTACAGATCAACCAAAATGGATCATACTGGCCATAATAGTAAGAGCAAGGAAAACTAAGTTCTATTTCCAGAACTCCTAAACAACATAGGAGGTTTACATGTGTTTCCATGTATACATGCAATATTGTAAGAACTATCGAATATTCCTATGGCTCAGCATATACTTAAACAGCTCCATTCACCATGGAAACCTACAGAGAGGTCTCATGAGTTCTCAGTTTGTTTATTTCCACAAACAGGGCATGTATAGAAAATAGTCTGGCCTTCATCAGCAGATCTAATCTGTTCAAAGAAGCAAGTGAGGTTAGGATAACATGAAAGGCTTAGCAGCAAAAGGCAAAGTCTGAGAAAAATATGGACAAATACAAAGCAAGAGTACCTGTCTGGCTACATATGACATGCCTAAATGCTGACAAGTTTTACATTTTGCATTATAATCCTGTAAACCATACGACCAGCAATTAAGGAAAAGAACACGTAAACACAAGGAATGTTTTTTATGAAGGTAAGCATAAGGAATGCTACTAGACACTGCAAACGGAACTAACCATTTGCTTTAGCTCCTTCTCTTCTTCAAGATCATCAAATGAAGATATGCCTAATTCCCTTCTAATAGCCTACAAAAACAACTACTATATGTTTAGAAGAAACATGTCAGTACAAAAACGACAAAGAACATACACGGGCTTCCTGCCACCTAGAATATTTCCCAAGGGATTAGTATATTGAAAATACTGTTAAGTCTATTGTAGTTTGCTCTATGTATTTTGCATTCCTAATCTTCACCTAATGTTTCCCGTCCTCCATTTCACCATTTTTTCGTTCTTTCACATCAGATATAAAGTTTATTTTTCATCTAGGCAATGATAAAGGAAGTTGCTTTGCATTTTTGGTACATATGCCCCTTGATGGAGCATAATATTCTTTTATTTAAAAAATGAAAACTAGAGCATAATATTCAATAACTTGAACCATTTAAAGACAACGCATGAGCTATCTGAGAGAGAGATCAGATCCAGAGGTGATACCAACAACAACAACAACTACCCAGTAAAATATCTCCTTAACAGTTAGGGATACAAACACGCAAGCATGATGGAATTGTTCTAATTCATCTTTTGCCAAATAACAATGTGTGTAAATTATCAAACTCACCATACTCACCCCTTCCATGCGGCCCGCCAACTGAAATAGGCTAATGCCTCAATGCAGTTCTTACTACAAGAGGGCAAACCTTTTTTTTACAAAATAAGCAGTAGAGTGAACTAACACAATCCTCACTCTCACCGCTTAAAAGTTCAGAGTTCCTGTGAAATGACAAAAACCATCCCAAATATAACAACAACAATCACGCCTCAATACCAAACTAGGTAGAGTTTACTATATGAATCCTCAATATCCGTCCTGCTCCAAAATATAACACCTCAAATCCATTGGGGAAATATGTGTATACGTTCTCCTGATCTGCTAGCAACTTTTCAGCATTGAACTCTGAAATCTCCTCTTACAATTTAGGGTTTTCCATCATTTTCCAGGAATTTCAATGTCGTTCAATGTGTCAATATGCCAATAAACTAGCAAAGTAGTAAAGCTTATCATTCACTACTAGAAGCTAGTAATGCACAATACGTATTAAATGATCCATTTCTCAAAGTGGAGTAGCATGACTTTTATGTAGCAAGTGTCCAGAAACATTTCTATTTCTAAAATTCAAAACGACTTTATTAAGTTAAAGGCCAACATCTTAAACCAAAATTAAGGAAATGACCATTCTAGCAAATGATTTATATTGACACCAGTAACGAGCACTCAAAAACATGTCCTCAAAACTCAACCAATTCTCAGCAATCCAATGTACCCACAGAAACCCAATAACTTAAAACATTCAAGTTATAACTACAACTAGAATATAGATGGAAATAGAAGCGTAGAACAACTTGAATCCCAATGGGCACTCCCTAATAATTTCAAACCAGCTTTTGCATACTATTGGGAACCTTAGAGTACCAAAGACACTACAAGTTTAAGCAACAACAACAGAAGGTAAGAATATGGAAAACAACAATTGTTAGAGAAAACACGATCAGATAGGAGGCGCCAAGTTTTGGGTACCCAAAATATTAATAAGTTCAAGCGACGCGTATAGAAGGGAAGAACAAGGAAAACAAGAACATTTTAGTGAAAACTATGAAATAGGAGGCGACAAGACGAGCAGATGCCTTTTTAAACAATAGAAATTCAAGCTCAGGTGACTGTGTTGATTAGTTCTTTTATTTCTCATTTATGTTTACTAATTTCTGCGGAGTTTAGCTTAAAGCTTTCGGTAGGTCCAAGACAAGGCACATAATTATGTAATTTTACTAACATCGAGACAAAAAGTATTCTCAATCACTAGGCACCTGGTGAATAGAGGTTACAAACAACCTAAGAAAAGTGATTCTGATGTGTAACTTATTATAAATTAACACTTATTACTTTATCCAAAAAAATCAAAAAGAAACACTTTAAAGTTTTCGATATCCTCAAACAAATGAGCTTCATTCTTGTTGAGACCATCAATTCCTACGTAATACTCCTTCACCTCTTAAGATCAAATGGAATACTTACACTACTACATAGCTATGCTGAGTATAATATGGACTTTCCACTACATGGCTTTTTAAATGCACATAACTTATTATTGAAAAAAGATAGGATAAACATTTACCGAACTTTAAATACCAGAATATCATTAGGTTAAAACTTTTTGAACAGCTTCTTTATCAATTTATGTAATTACAACTTGCTTTCTGGCTCTCTTCTCAAATTCTCAATACATGTATCAGTGCTGCCTAGAATTCTAAATAAAGCATACCTCAGCAGAAATGGTATAGTGTATCTCGTTACCAGCAATCTCTAGAAAAATTTAACAAGAGAAAAAACTGTTGTCAATATTAGAATATTTAACTCCGGTGCAAAGAAGCAGTAAAACATACAATGACAATCCCAACAAATTCGTCAACCTGAAGTGGAAATCAAGAGTTATATCCTTCAAAGAAATATCCAGATGATTGTTATCACTATGAAAGCATTATTCAACCTATTGTGTCTTTCTAGAAGTCCAAATATTGTCTCTATCCATTATTTGCTCCTTCTTCTTTTTCTATTTATTTATGCATAACATCCAACAAATTGAGTACGCCCCTGCCATCGTTATAAAAAATACGCTATTAACAATTTCTCTGGTTTGATATACATTGTTTCTTTTTCTCAGAGTGAAGGACATTACAATTGAATTTTTTTTAACTCTAAAACAATGTCTAACCATTCAATTCAGCACAGCAGTTTGACAGTGTCATGCCTCAAATATGAACAACAACAACGACGACGACCCAGTATAATCCCACCTTGCTCTTGGGTTACTCGAACTCACGAACTAAGTAAATAAAAAGTGGGCCAAAAAGTTAAAATCTTGAAGGCATATGCTCTATATGCTTGTTCAATTCATTATTTTAACATTTTTCGCAAATTTCCCTAGTTTGCTCCACAATTGCTTCCTAGTCCAAAAAACAATAAGGAACTTTCAACAGGTGAAATGAAGTTTAAGATGCAGAGAAAGCAAAATATTTATTACCTTTGACGCGTTTCTTGAATTTGCATAAGGGACAGCGAGCATACTTGGGGGAATCAAATGTAAGCATTGTTCCACACATTTCACAGAACATGAAATCCCGTTGTCGGAAGTATGCCATCTCTGCCTGCAAATAGAATCGAATCGAATGGTAAAGAATAGAGAACAAACTGTAAACTTAACTCTTTTAATGGAACCCTAATTGCTTTTGTTCAGCGATTATTATTGCACAGCAACTTCAGCTGAATCGCACCTCAGAACTCAGGGTTTTAGGGTTTTTGTTCTGTGAACCGGACCATAAGAGTCCAAATAAGTTAGGCTTAATTGTGAAAAATGTTTAATTTACCCTTAACTTATGTAATATTTCAAGTTTGCTCCTTTAACTTTGGAAAATGATTAAATGTGTCTTGAGCTTTGCAAATTAGTTCAAATTTGCTTTCCGATATTAATTGGATCAGATTTGGGGTGTAAATTTTGATTTAACCGATTAGTTGAATCGAAAAAGTATTATTGATTTACTAGTACCGAGTTATTGATGTAGTGCTTTGTGTACGATCTTGTATTTTATGTTATTAGCCTATCGATTCGGTTAATAATTGTTTGAGCTTTCTTAACGCCTAAATTAATAACCCTATAAGATATGTTAAATTTTTTTACCCCTAATTATATAAAGCCACTTTAGGGTTTGAAACTTTATTTTATTTTCCTTTCGTTTACTTTAGACTTTAGTTCGAACAGCTACCTCCGTCTCGAGTCCTTTTTTATGATACTCAATAACGACAATTAGAATTTTTATAGGTATTTGTGTTTTACAATATATTATAGATTCTTAAATTCTTCTAGTTTATGAATAACGCGAGTAAAAGGATGTTAAGAAATACTTTTTTTCATGCAAACATTCGAACATGCATATTAAAGAGTTAGTTTGACAATTACATAGAATCTTATTAATCTTAGAACCATCAAACGTAATAATATGCAATTGTTTGAATATGCTTCCAGAATATATCGGTTAAATCGGTAGCTGAATCGTTAACAATTATTAATCAATTAATTCAATAATTAATTTTTATTAGTTCGATTTAGCATATTTACATATTGATAATAAATAAAATAAACCAATAACATTTAAAATTGAATCGAAGTGACCAATAAGCAACTTAGTAGGCGTTTGGATATAAGAATTGTAAAATTCAAAAAAATGGTGGAAAATTTTTTCAAGTGAAAATGGTATTTGAAATTTAATTTGTGTTTGGACATAAATTTCAGTATGTGTTGTTTTTGAAGTTTTGTAAGTGATTTGAGTGAAAATTCCCAAAATACATCTTCAAATGAAAATTTGAAATTTCATGTACGGAAAAAGTGAATTTTTTTGGGACCGCGCACTTTGTCCAATTTCTGCCTGACTTGCACGGCCCAGTGCGCGGTCAGTGATACAGAAAGCTAAATCATGTCAACTTGATACAGAAAGCTTGGTTCTTCCTGATATCGTTGTGTAATACTCCTTCCGGTTCAAAATAAGTGATTTTTTGCATGTTTTCACGTAGATTAAGAAATTCACCTTTTAGCATTAAATAACAATGAAATTGACCATATTAACCTTTACTATCTCACATAAAAACCTAACACATACTCCAACACTATTTATTTCATGGGCAATGTAGGAAAAAATAATTAATTTATTCTCGAAATCTGAAAAAATTACTTATTTTGGACCGGGAGGGAGTACTAAGTTTCTTTAGCTCTAAAGCTAAGCAACGCGTGCTTAGCGTACTAGTGCAATCAAATTGACTCTTGAGCATTTACTGAGAGCTTGCACTATATTATGAACATTGAAGACACTCAAACAATGGTATAATATGTGCAACTACATCTCTTATTATCTCTGGAGAGAGATCATTTACTCTATGCGAGACTCTCAAAGAAGTCATGAAAATACACAAGAAATAATCTCCATGACTCAATAGATATTGATAACTTTAGGCTCAGGAAGATTTGATTATAGGCATACTGCCTCTTTGTTTAATAAATGACTTGTCTAGAGTATGCACAGAGCTCTTGAATCAGTGGTCTTATGATTATTCCTTCATATAAAAAAGGTCAAAAAAGTGAAGAAAGAAAGAAGGGAAGTAAGGACCGTGCCTTATAAAAGAGAAGTAACGAATGTGATGCTTTTCCGGTGCACTCGCTTTATATCTCCGACACACAAGGAAGGACGCGGTGGGAAGGAAGCAGCCCTAGCCTTTGTCCGACCAATCATTCCGCTGACATCTCACATTCACGCCCTCGTTTGACTGCCGCTCGGGGATGTAGTTGTAGATAGTTTAGTCTTAGTGGGTCGTTGGCTCCATCTGTTATCTCCTTCTACGACATGTTGTTGTCGTCGCCATATTCCATATGTCACTTAGTCATCTCTGCCTCGCTGCGGGTCAACACCTCCGAAAGAAACGGAGGACTTCATTCAGTGACTCCGCGATCGCCCTCTGAACGATCAGAATAAGGTAAAGCTTGCCTACAACTACAACAACACTTACTGAAAAGACTATTCTACGACCATCCGCCTATTTAATTACACTTCCGGCATTAAGCAAGTTCCTTCTTCTGCGAATATGAGATAGACCGACAACCGGTATGGGACTAAGGGACTGTGGGAATAGCGAAAGACCGGATTCAAAGATATAGGCCAATCAAAAGGAAGATGGTGAAAGTTGTTATAACATATAACTTATAATTTTCACCTCAAAAAGTCTCCAATGACTCCCCTCTCAAAGAAAAACACACGTGCGAGCGCGCGCACACACACTGTAACGACCCGACCAGTCGTTACGTAGAACATGCATTATTATTACTGTTATTGTCTTGTCATAGCTAGGTTATACTGTTCTTGATGTGTTAGAATTGGTAGGCTCGGAATCGGAATGGTTGTAGTGAAAGTTTAGCCATTTAGTCTTTAAAAATAGCCTTAAAGTGGGAAAAGTCAACCGAGAGTTGACTTATTGGTAAACGACCTCGGAACGCGGATTTTATGGTTCAGATAGCTTCGTTAGGTGATTTGGGACTTAGGAGTATGTTCGGAATATTTTTGTGATGTCCGGTGTAGAATTAGGCTTGAATTGGCGAAAGTTAGTTTTTGGCGATTTCCGGTCGGCAGTGGAAAATAGGCTATCAGGGTCAGAATGGAATTCCGGAAGTTGGAACAGGTTCGTAATGTCATTTTGGATATGTTTGCAAAATTTCAGGTCAATCGGGTGTGTTTTGGACAGTTTCGGCATCGTTGGTGGAATTTAGAAGTTTCAAAGTTCATAGGCTTGAATTCGATATGATTTTGGTATTTTGATGTTATTTTTGATGTCTCGAGAGTGCAAATAAGTTTGAATGATCATTTATGATGTATTGGTACATTTGGTTGGGGTCTCGAGGCGCTCGGGATTGATTTCGGATGGTGAACGGAAATTTTGGACTTGGAAATATGCAACTTCAGCTGCTGGTGTAAGTTTTCTGGTGTAACCGCACCTGCGGATGGGGAACCGCAAGTGCGGGCCCGCAGGAGCGGAAAGGACCCCGCAGATGCGGGATTTGGGCAACTCAGTGAGGGACCGCAGATGTGGACGTGGGGCCGCAGGTGCGGGCCCGCAGGAGCGGAAAGGACCCCGCAGATGCGGGATTTTGGCAACTCAGTGAGGGACCGCGGATGTGGACGTGGGGACGCACCTGCGGAGTCGCAGGTGCGAAACTTCGCCTTTTAATGATTTCTCGCAGGTGCGAGATTTTGGCCATAGGTGCGAGAATCCCTGGACAGAACCTATATAAGGGGTCCTTAGCGAATTTTTGTCTTTCTTTCACCATTTTCATTCGGGTTTGAAGCTTTTGAAGGACTTTTGAAGAGGGAAATCGATAGTTCATCATTGAGGTAAGGTTTTTGGACTCTAAACTCATTTATGTGTGATTAAAGGTCTGATTAATGGTGAAATTGGGGGGAAATCAGTGGGAAAATGGGAAACTAGGGCTTGAGTTGAAGAGACCTTCTAGGGGTGATTTGAGGGGTCATTTGGGCTCCGATTTCAGCGTTATTTATATGTATAGACTCGTGAGAAGATGAGAATCGTTTTGGTATAAAGTTTTTCGAGTTCCAAGACGTGGGTCAGGGGTCGAGTTTTGACCAATTTCGGGATTTTTGAGTATTTTTGCTAAATTTCGATTGGGCTTCATTCCTTAGCATATTATAATGGTATAAATCTGATTTTTGGTAGATTTGGAGCACTCGGAGGCCGAGTTTAGAGGCAAGGGCACTGTGGAGTAGTATTTTAGCCGGTTTTGAGGTAAGTAACGTTTCCAAACTTGGAACCGAGGGTTCGAAACCCCCAAGTTATCTGATAATTGATGTTAATTAAGGTGACGCGCGTGCCAAGTGACGGGCATGCGGGCGTACACCGAATGTTTGTGGCCTGGATCATCCCATGACACTGCCTAATGGTTATTTCAAGCTGATACTTGTATTGTGAAAGTTGTATTTTCTTTGAACATATTAGAAATCATGTTAAGTATAAATGCAAAGGCTTCACGCCGAAAATGCTGGGACCTGAGTGGTTGGCTATTACTGTCTCCTCTTGTGATTATTTGATTTCATATACTCAGTCTTGTTATAGTATATCATTTCATGCCTCAGTCTAACAAATTGTCAATTATATGCATATTTATCGATGTTTGGGCTAATTTATACATTTGTGAGCCATATGAATGAGCTTGGAAAAGTAATGATTGAGTGAGGCCGAGGGCCTGTTATTGAGACTGTTATGAGATCGGACTGCAGACCATAGCGATACTGTAATCATGACTTCGTTGGTTTGATATAGCGCTTGGGCTTATAGGAGCCCCTCCGGAGTCTTTACACCCCCAATGAGCGCATTAATATTGAGGGATGGATCTTCCCTAGACATGGATCTTGTCCGAAGTTGATATATGTGAGGGATGGATCGTCCCTGGACATGGATCTTGTCCGAGTGTTCTATTCCGGAGATGGATCTTCTCCGTGAGGCTGGATTGGCCTTTTTCCTTAGTACTGAGTGACTACGGTCATCAGTGTTTATGCATATTTCGGATGGATCTTCCCTGGGCCTGAGATCCATATATAGTATTGAGTGGACTTCTGTGGGAGATTTGTGATAACTATGTGCATTTTCACACTGTTGATATGTTGGCATGTAGAGCATATTGAGATATACCTAGCATATTCTGCTGTTATTTTCTGATAAACTATGAACATGTCTAAATTTTTGTACCCTAATGATTACAATTATTGAGGTTTAATTCATCACTACCTCTCGGCCCATAGTTTGGGTTCGTTACTTCTGAGTTGGTGTACTCACATTACCCTCTGCACCCTGTGTGCAGATCTATGTTCATCGGGACCCGGTAGCGGTTGCGGATTTGCTGATTAGAGTTTCTTTTGGAGTCTTCGAGGTAGTAGTTGGCGATTGCAACCTCGTCTTTTCCCTCTTATCTTCCTGTTGCACTTTACTTTTACAGACTATGTTGTCTATTCCCGTATCTTGACATTCTTATTTTGTAGTAGCTCGTGACTGAGTGACACTAGATCCGGGGTTGTAGAACTTAAATTTTTGTCTCAGATATTGCTTAAAACTTCAAATTTATTATTATTACCCACAGACTTATTAAAAATGATATTTTATTGGTAATTGCATTTAGCTTAGATAAAATGGGTGGCTTGCCTTGTTCCACGACAGGCGTCATCACGGCTCCGGAATTGGGTCGTGACAAGTTGGTATCAGAGCTCTAGGTTGAATAGGTCTCACCATTCATGAGAATGTTTAGTAGAGTCTTGCGGATCGGTACAGAGACGTATGTACTTATCTTCGAGAGGATATAGAACCCTTAGGAAACATTCTCATGAATGGTGAGAAACATTCCACATTCTTAAATTCTTGTGGTGTGAATCCATTTTATTCATCAAAAAGCATAACTCTTTGAATTCATTTCATGTATTCAAATGCGCACGCGAGCGCTCGGTATCAGTTATGCGTCGGCAGCTTGTGACTTCCATGGGTGAGATGTGATTTTTAACATGTTAATAATCGGCCAGTTGGAAGGACTTGAGGCCGGATTTTTTTCTGTGGCTTGAGTGCTGAGATTTCGGTTGTATAAGCACATGTGTTGGGGGACTTATATGTCCGTTTTGTGTCCTTATTGATGGAGCTTTGTGACTAGACTACATGGTGAGTGTGATCGGACAGTTCGATGTATTCAGGTTGTTTGATTGTGACCCAAAATGAATTGGCGAGAGATGTGGCAAGAACCATTGATTATTTGACTTCTGTATTGAGTTAGAATATGGCCTCGAGTTTTGAGTGTATTGAATGAGTTCTCGTGTAGCTTAGTTGCGGAGTGAAGTGGATTTTCCTGTTATGTTCTGAGTTTCTAGTGGTGTCCATGGGTTGATCGATGCCCCAACAGCGTTCATGTATTTGATTAACGGTGTGTTTCAACTGTGTTGGCACTTCTTTGTTATTGTATCCATTGATGGCATCCTGGCGTACTCCCGTAGCTAGGGGTAGCATACTCAGCAGTTGAGGATGGTATTATAAGGATTCAGGGAGGAGAAGCTCTATGCGAAGTTCTCCAAGTGTGAGTTTTAGCTCAGTTCAGTAGCATTCTTGGGGAACGTGGTGTCCAGTGAGGGTACTCAGGTGGTCAGACGAGTGTGGAGAGAGCTCCAGAAGCTCAAGATTTCTTTGACCACAACTCCAGTGTTAGTTCTGCTATCAGCTTCAGGTTCTTATACCGCCTAATGGGATGTCTCGAGGGCAGGCAATGGTTATGTTATAATGTAGGAAGGTATATTGATTGCGTGATAACTATGATTTTTGGAAGTGTATAGGGAGATATCATTTTGAGGTTAAGCAGGCAGGGGTATCTCCTGCGGGTTGTCCTGAGGTGTGTGGCCCTTATGTTTATCTGTAGTAAGTTCTCTCTATCAGTAAATGGTGTATGTTGTAATTTGAGTTTAGATCACTTGAGGGAGTTGGCATGACCATTACGATGGTGAATACAAGATTTTCATATGAGTTGAGGGTTAGATGGTCTGGGTTATATGAGCGTATGAAGGATTTAGTTGAATCCCACCATAGTATGGTGGTAGTAATAGTGTATGGGCATCATGAGTTATTGTTTGTCTTGATCGTTGGCTTTGATCCAAGTGGGGGAGTCTGTTAATGGTAAGTTGATTGCACGATTATGTGTTGTATTGGTTTCGGTTCGAGGTAGATTGGTGAATCAGTTATGACCTGCAGAGGTGGAGTATGAGAATGACTCGAGTAATGGAAATTTCTTTGATACAAGTTGTAATGTACTTTACGGATAGTGGAATTCATTGTATGATGGAGTTGTACTAGTAAGTGTAGAGTGTGCAATGTATGAATGTGCTTGTTGCTTCAAGGGTGTGGATTACTTTCCTAGTATGTGGATTGCAAGCGGGGTCATGTCGTTCTGTTTACTTGGTTAGTGTAATTGAAATTACGTAAAGTAAATGATGTTCGAGAATGATTCAGACGGATTCAAGGTTATATGTAGCGATCGAGGATCTTCAAGGTGTGAGAAGGGCTAGAACTGATATTTACGGGGAAGGTGTCAAGGCTTGTGGTGTATTTGCATTATCATGGATTTTATCCATTAGTATCAGGAAAGTGAAGGTAATGACTTTAAATTTGCAGGAAGTCTCTCCAGGGTAAGTATTTCTAATGTGGTGAATTTGGGGACAATTGAGGGAGTATTCAGCGACTTATGAGCCTTAGGCGGTATATTTTTATGTTCGGGTTTCGTGCGGTGAGTCGGGATTGAGAATTGCGGTATTATGGAAAGAAGGAGTATCAATTCGAAGGTAAGTCAGAAGAAACTTGGATAAATAAGACAGCTTGGTAGTACGTCAGATCGACATGATAAGGGATATGGTTAGTTCTTTGGGTGTTTATAAGGTAATGAGTTGTTACAGGCGTTTCTTAGCAATTCTCTTGGAATTGGTGGCATGCGTAGCTTGGTTGAGCTAGAAGGATTCAGTCCTGGCGGTTTGGTGTTGTACAAATATGATTCGGGAGTTCTTGATGGTTTCTACCACGGGTAGAGATGTATATTTTTACTGGCGTGAGGGCCATGTGATGTATAGTGATTTTGCTTCTAGATGGGATCAAATGGAAAGTTCTTGGCTAGTTGGGTACGTAGTTGTTGTGGCTAGGAAGGGAGCATGAAGTTCTCATATTTATCATAGGATTGTATGGCGTATGTGGTATTTTGTGTATAGTAGAGAGTGGCATATGTGAGGTCACGGTTCAGTTCTGGAAGGAAGGTCAAAACTGGTAGTTTCAGATGATTAGGTAAAGGATATCACTATTGGGTGGCTGGATGAGAGTATACATTGATTAAGGACAATGTGTTTTGAATAAGAGTGCTTCATTGGTGTTACGACGCTCTCTTGTTGGATCGACTGCTGATATTCAAGGTTTCTTGGTAGCACAGAAGAATTATAGGGGTATTCCCCGTGGAATGATTGAGTATCAGGGATGTGTTATATATTCGGGCGGTGGAGTGGAGATTAGATATAGTAAATTTGTGCGCTTCATGGACTTTAAGATTAAGAGTTCTAATAAACGGATTATTTTGTGGTTGTGAACTATGATGATGCGAGCAAAGCTAGTCAAGTGTTAGTATATGTCATGATTCAGTCATAATAAACCTTTAGAGAGTTATCTACCTGTTGTGGATGACCAGGGTTGATTTAGAATATAATTATTGGTAGGCCAGTATGGGTGTGTGTTCTACACTGAGTCGGAATTGTTGACCCCAAATTGCTATTGTTGAAGGATGTACCATTTGATTTTCACGAGCTTATTCGTGTTTTGGAGTGATCTATGAATTACCTTTTGGTGTTTCGAGGAGTTGTGATCGTTGGTTATATATGTGCATAGGGTGTAGTTCTATAGGGCCTTTATAGCGAGATTTGAGTAAGGTAAGTAATTGGGTGTTGCAAGATTGAAACGTGTTGGTTATGTTCTTTCTGGTTCGGGTGGCATGGTATCATCCGATTTCCCCATGGTTATGGCAATGCACTTTGAGTAATTGATGTCGAATTTCGCATGATTATTGAGTTTGAGCAAGGTGGCTTGGAGTATGTCATGTGGTCCAGCGGTTGGATGGGATCACGCAGTTAGGTAGAGGTATGATCCTTGGTGTCGGATTTGTGTGATATGGTCTCACGGTGTGTATCAGGATTTTAGCATGATGTGGTAATGGCAAGAGTTAGTGGCAGTATAGTCCTCTCGTCTAAATCTTCTATTTTATGAATTGAGCTCATGTCATGTTGTTATTGAGTGCACGAGTTGCAAAAGTTATGGCTCTAGATGTTATTGATGCTGATCGGACGAATTTCTACGTGTTTCTCTCATCATCGGCACCATATGAAGGTGTTAAAGCAAGACTTTATTTGATAAGAGGCTATTACCGGTATTGGGTTGTTATAACCAGATATTGTGATTAGGAGTCATCGCTATGAGTGGTTGAGTCATGTGGTATATTATGTGATTTCATCTTGTGTTGCGGATATGGCTTGATACAGCGTATTCAGACTATTTCAGCTTATAGTCGTGGAAATTTGATCTTGTGAATGGACTCAGAAGTGGAAATTTAGTTCTAAGGTTTATGGGTCAGGATCGGACTTCGAAATTTCAACTGTGATTGTGATATTAGACCAATATGGGGTAAGGTGACGTGGAATCTCCTTCGAATATGTGCATGGTAGGTTGCATAGCAATTTATGGTGGTGTTTGGAACAACTCTAGGCCCGTTCGAGGACGAACATTTGTTTAAGAGGGGGAGAATGTAATGACTCGGCCGGTCGTTACGTAGAAAATGCATTATTATTACTGTTATTGCCTTGTCATAGCTGGGTTATACTGTTCTTGATGTGTTAGAGTTGGTAGGCTCGGAATCGAAATGGTTGTAGTGAGAGTTTAGCTATTTAGTCTTTAAAAATAGCCTTATGGGAAAAGTCAATCGAGAGTTGACTTATTGGTAAACGACCTCGGAATGCGGATTTTATGGTTCAGATAGCTTCGTTAGGTGATTTGGAATTTAGGAGTGTGTTCGAAATATTTTTGTGATGTCCGGTGTAGAATTAGGCTTGAATTGGCGAAAGTTAGTTTTTGGCGATTTCCGGTCGGCAGTGGAAAATAGGCTATCGGGGTCGGAATGGAATTTCGAAAGTTGGAACAGGTTCGTAATGTCATTTTGGATATGTCTGCAAATTTTCAGGTCAATCGGGTGTGTTTTGGACAGTTTCGGCATCGTTGGTGGAATTAGAAGTTTCAAAGTTCATAGGCTTGAATTCGATGTGATTTTGGTATTTTGATGTTATTTTTGATGTCTCGAGAGTGCAAATAAGTTTGAATGATCATTTATGATGTGTTGCTATATTTGGTTGGGGTCCCGAGGGGCTCGGGTTGATTTCGGATGGTGAACGGAAATTTTGGACTTGGAAATATGCAACTTGAGCTGCTGGTGCCCGCAGGAGCGGAAAGGACCCCGTAGATGCGAGATTTGGGCAACTCAGTGAGGGACGGCAGATGTGGACGTGGGGCCGCACCTGCGGAGTCGCAGGTGTGGAAAGGACCCGCAGATGCGGGATTTGGGCAACTCAGTGAGGGACCGCAGATGTGGACGTGGGGCCGCACCTGCGGAGTCGCAGGTGCGAAACTTGGCCTTTTAATGATTTCTCGCAGGTGCGCACCTGGGACCGCAGGTGCGAGACAGAACCTATATAAGGGGTCCTTAGCGAATTTTTGTCTTTCTTTCACCATTTTCATTCGGGTTTGAAGCTTTTGAAGGGTTTTTGAAGAGGGAAATCGATAGTTCATCATTGAGGTAAAGTTTTTGGACTCTAAACTCATTTATGTGTGATTAAAGGTCTGATTAATGGTGAAATTGGGGGGCAAAATCAGTGAGAAAATGGGAAACTAGGGCTTGAGTTTAAGAGACCTTCTAGGGGTGATTTGAGGGGTCATTTGGGCTCTGATTTCAGCGTTCTTTATATGTATAGACTCGTGAGAAGATGAGGATCATTTTGGTATAAAGTTTGTCGAGTTCCGAGATGTGGGCCAAGGGTCGGGTTTTGACCAATTTCGGGATTTTTGAGTATTTTTGCTAAATTTCGATTGGGCTTCATTCCTTAGCATATTATAATGGTATAAATCTGATTTTTGGTAGATTTGGAGCACTCAGAGGCCGAGTTTAGAGGCAAGGGAACTGCAGAGTAGTATTTTAGCCGGTTTTAGGTAAGTAACGTTTTCAAACTTGGAACCGAGGGTTCGAAACCCCAAGTTATTTGATAATTGATGTTAATAAAGGTGACGCGCGTGCCAAGTGACGGGCATGCGGGCGTACACCGAATGTTTGTGGCCTGGCTCATCCCATGGCACTGCCTAATGGTTATTTCAAGCTGATACTGGTACTGTGAAGGTTGTATTTACTTTGAACATATTAGAAATCATGTTAAGTATAAATGCAAAGGCTTCACGCCGAAAATGCTGAGACCCGAGTGGTCGTCTATTATTGTCTCCTCTTGTGATTATTTGATTTCATATACTAAGTCTTGTTATGGCATATCATTTCATGCCTCAGTCTCAAAAATTGTCAATTATATGCATATTTATCGCTGTTTGGGCTGATTTATACATCTGTGAGCCATATGAATGAAACTGGAAAAGTAATGACTAAGTGAGGCCGAGGGCCTGTTATTGAGACTGTTATGAGATCGGATTGCACACCGCAGCGATACTGTAATCATGTGCCTTCGTTGGTTTGATATAGCGCTTGGGCTTATAGGAGCCCCTCCAGAGTCTTTACACCCCCAATGAACGCATTGATATTGAGGGAAGGATCTTCCTTGGACATGGATCTTGTCCAAAGTTGATATATGTGAGGGATGGATCGTCCCTGGATATGGATCTTGTCTGAGTGTTGTATTCCGATGGATCTTCTCCGTGGGGCTGGATTGGCCTTTTTCCTCAGTACTGAGGGACTACGGTCACCGGTGTTTATGCATATTCCGGGATGGATCTTCCCTGGGCCTGAGATCCATATATAGTACTGAGTGGACTTGTGTGGGAGATTTGTGAGAACTATGTGCATTTTCACACTGTTGATATGTTGGCATGTAGATCATATTGAGATATATCTAGCATATTCTGCTGTTATTTTCTGATAAACTGTGAACATGTCTAAATTTTTGTACGCTAATGATAACATTTATTGAGGTTTAGTTCGTCCCTACCTCTCAGTCCATAGTTTGGGTTCGTTACTTCAGAGTTGGTGTACTCACGTTACCCTCTGCACCCTGTGTGCATATCTAGGTTCATCGGGACCCGGTAGCGGTTGCGGATTTGCTGATTAGAGTTTCTTTTGGAGTCTTCGAGGTAGCAGCTGGCGATTGCAGCCTCGTCTTTTCCCTCTTTATCTTCCTGTTGCACTTTACTTTTACAGACTATGTTGTCTATTCCCATATCTTGACATTCTTATGCTGTAGTAGCTCGTGACTGAGTGGCACTAGATCCGGTGTTGTAGAACTTAAATTTTGGTTTCAGATATTGTTTAAAACTTTAAATTTATTATTATTACCCACAGACTTGTTAAAAATGATATTTTATTGATAATTACATTTAGCTTAGATAAAATAGGTGACTTGCCTTGTTCCGCGACATGCGCCATCACGACTCCGGAAATGGGTCGTGACACACACAAAATGTAAGATTTGGTGGATCTTCAATAGATGACAACATTCTTCTTGGATTTATCTGCTTATACATTATCTTTCTATAAATTATTTTGGATAGTGCTACATTGATAAATAAAGTGAAACATTTTAGTATATAGAAACAGAATTGGTAAACAGTGATTAAAAGAAGCACATTAAAGTGATAGTGCAAGGGAGTTGGTGGATGACACTGCATGGACAACATTGTAGGTAGATTTTTAACAGACTGGTTCTAATGTATTTGTGCCTGCGTCAAACTAATTCCTATGCCATTGAGTTGAGAGTTTCATAGAACATTTAACTTGACTTGATGATATTCAGTTTTCTTTCTTTTCTTTTGATAGATGGTTAAATAATATCTAACCAGTTAAAGAATTGATCATTCTAATTGCAGGGATAAAATTTTTTGTGTTCTGTGAACCTGAAATTGTGCGTATGAAATATCTCTTGAAGTATGTTTACGAACTATACACTGATTATGTCTTGAAGAACCCCTTCTATGAAATGGAAATACCAATCCGATGTGAATTCTTTGACATAAATTAACACAGACAATTCAGAAATATCGAGTTGCCTTATTGGGCAGATGAACTTCTAAAGCTGATCATATGACACAAGTAGTTAGGTTATGATTTATGTAAATTTTCGGGATAAGTTCCATTAGATACATGTGATATGTGTGTTTCTTTTTCGTTCTGGAATAAATATTATACATGGGAAATCACAGTGATGATGATCTAATATACGGTCTTTGATGTAGGCTCTTGTGGTCCGGCCTTTCCTCCGATCCTGTGCATAGCGAGAGTTGTGTGCACCAGACTGCCCTTTGACGTACTTCAACCACAATAACTGCCAAATATGATTTGTTGTGCAAGAAGAGACGACAGAGTGATGCTCTCTACTGTTGTTGAGTTACATGTCCAGAGGAAATAACCTTGCCAACTTGATTTTAATTAATACAATTAGAATTTTGGTCAATGATAAAAATTGTTTTGAAGTTAAATTACACATTAATATTTATTCAAATATTTTAAGAACCTTAGAAATGTCCTAAGGTTGCACTTCTTTTTCTATATCAAAGTTAATGTAAATGATACGTTGATGCTTTTTTTAGCCAAATGTTTCTTTTACAAGATAATAATGGTATACTCTTTATAATATCAGTTTAAAATCAAGTGCACCGTAAGTTGTTATGTATAATATTTATATATATATTTGGTTAGGGAATAATTGTTTTTGGCTGACTGGCCAAATGTATAACTTGTCCAAAATGAAATCGGTAGAAAAAATAAAAAACAGTCAGATTTACAACTGATTGAAAAATAGCCACAATTTCAAAAGAAATTAAAATTTAGTCACTTTTTAATGTAAAGATAAATCTGAACAAAAATATTTTTAAAAATCTGAAAATATTTCAGCATAATATGTTGGAGTTCGAATTTTTTACATATTATTCTGGAAATTTCATAATGTGCTGGAGTTCCAACATAATATGCGGGAAGTTTATATGTAGCAACTCCATAATCTAGCATATTATGCTGTAACTTTCCGTGCGTTGGAGTTCCAACATAATATGCTGGAAGTTTATATACAAGAGCTCCATAATCCCGCCTATTATGCTGAATTTTTCGTGTTTCAGCAAAACAATAGCTATTTTTCAATGACTTTGTAAAATTGACTATTTTTCGACTACTCGTCCGATAACTGGCTAGCTGTACTATTTTCACAAGAAAATCTGCTTACCGGCCCAGAATAACAAAGCCCAATGTGGTTAAGCAAATGGGGGATACAAGTGGATAAGGAATGTGTTCTATGTAAAGTACATGAAGAAAGCAGGGATCGTATCTTTGTAGAATGTGACTACACTAAGAGAGTATGTGCAAGATTGCTAAAATGGATACAGAAGCAACCAATATGGGCAACAGAATGGGATCAACACTAGAAGTGGGCTAAGGAGAATGCAAAAGGAATATCAAGTAAGGCAGAAGTTTTCAAGATGGTATACGCTGAAGCAATTCATGTTATCTGGAATGAAAGGAACTACCAAATTTTCCAACAGCAAAGCAGACCAGCTGAAGAGGTAGCTAGGAATATAGCTTGCATATGTAATGTTAGAGCAACATAGCAAAATAGGCAAGTTATACAAAAATGTATTTTCTGATTGTAAGTAATAAAGAGATGATGAGGTATAGAGAATATGTATAGGGTGACGAGTTAGTACAATATGACAGTTGACTGAGATATAAAGTCAACGATAATTTTATAAAAATTTCAAAAGTGATTAATAAAAAATTTAATTACCAAACAAAAAAAAATTGCCCAATGGATCGACTTATATTCTCTCTTTCTCCCTTTTTGGGGTTTATTTTATTCACAAGTCCATTTTTACATATGCTATTAACTTTTTGTCTGGTTCTATTTTTAATTTATTGGCTACTAAAAAGAAAGGAGAAAACTCAACACCAATATATACATATAAAAACTAAAGTAGAAGAGTAAATTTTCGACAAGTCTTTTCCCGGGGGAGCGGATGTGACCGTCTCTATGAGGCCCTTTGGCGGTGCTTTCTCGATTAACTAGTAGACTAGTATTAACGTGGATATAACGATTAGATATTTAAATTTATGTGCATTTATATGGTGCAAAAAACAAAATAATACTATGTAAAAATAAGGAAATATGACATTGTATAGTCACTGCAAAAATAATAGTCAAAAATATAGATAAAATTTATATATATATATATATATACACACATTATGTATGTTATATATAAAAATAATACAAATTTATATACTTTTTCGGCTATCAAATATAAATAGTTTTTGACACGAGCTAAAAGTGATAATTACCCAAAAAAAATAGTCCTTTGTAATTTCCTCACAACTTAAGCACATGGACCAAGGAATATAAAATGGACAACAATAATCTTTAAAGAACCAAAATAAAATTAGTCGAACGCCGGGAATCAAGAATTAACAATTACAACAAGACAAACATTTTTCTTTAATTTTCCTTCCAAAGAAACAAACTCCACATGCTAATTCTCATACGAAGCCATTCTAATATTATATATTAAAAATTCATTTATTTTTTTAGTGTGTTTGGTACGAAGGAAAATAGTTTTCGGAAAATGTCTTTTAATTTTTTCATGTTTGGTTGGCTTAAATGTTTTAAAAAATATTTTTCTCATCAACTCATTTTTTTTTAATTGGAGGAAAATGTTTTCCCTATTAAGAGAAGGAAAGACATTTTCCAAAACTCCTTCTCAAACTTAACCACCCTATTCTTTATCCTCACCAACTCACCCAACACCACCACTTAACCTCACCCCATACCCTCTTTCCAAAAAAGATTTTTTCGTCACCACCCACCCACCCCCTCCCACAAAAAAAAAAATTACTTTTTTTTGCAATTTTCAAATTTTTTTTCTACACCTCTCCCCCCTCCCCCACCACCCCTACCACTGCCCCCACTCATGCACAATTTTTTTTAAAGTTTCTTTTGTAATTTTTAAATTTTTATCTTTTTTTGCTCCACCCCTCCCCGGGATATATATATATATATATATATATATCTTCAGTTTTACGTTTTTCCTCTCTCGGTTTACAGGTTCAAAATTTTACAAGTTCCAAAGTTATGAGTTCAGAGGTATATGTGTTTCGAAGTTTACGGGTCCGAAATTTCGCGGTTTCGAAAGTTTTGCGGTTCAGAAATTTATGAAATTTGTGGGTTAGGAAGGTTGTTGGTTCAAAAATTTATGGCGTCATGTTTATTGTATCGAAATTATTTATGAATACTCTTGAGAAAATATTTTCCTTGATTTGCATACCAAACACCTGAAAATGAATAAGATTACTATTTGTTTTTCAGAAAAACATTTTCTTGAAAAACATTTTTCATTGAGAACGTTTTCATTTATACCAAACACACCTTTACTGTTTTCGCGTCATACCGGAAAAGTATTCACAAGGATACTGCAGATCATGTGCGAGCTCTGTCTAATAAAAAAATAAAATTCAATGAGGATTTAATTCATCCGATATGTATACGTTATAGGAATCCCGCCTTTCTGCGTCCATTTTCAAGGATCCTTCCGTCCTCGAGTCCTAAAAAAGATACCAATCGAAAACAAAAATTACACCGGAGTTCAGGCTTTTTTAAGGAGCTTACGGACAAGAGGCTAAAAGACGTCGAAACATCAATCATATAAAAGAGAATTTATTATGTAAATATGTTATTCATATATAATTACCATTACATGCATTTAGCCATCAAAATGTGAAGTAGGACAAAGTAGAAGCTTTTTTATTTTAAATAAGTTATAATGTTAAAGAAGTCATTGAACATGTTTGAGGCAGTAAAGAGACATGAAAAAGCATTGGAAAAATATAAGTTAAATTGATTTGGTCATTCATAATTGAGTTGAAATCATCAATGCACATGACTGCCCATCATTTTGTCTTTTTAAAATCATTTTTCTATCTTTTTATATATTTAAAAAGAATTGATTATTTATATTTTTGAATAATATACAATGCACATTACTTGTATCTTTATCCATTGCTTTATCCAATTTCAAGTATAATATTGTTAGTTTAAATAATATTTTAGCAAGTAAAAGTAAAGTGGTAGCTGTTGATGTAGTTGTCAAAATTCCCTTTGAAGAAATTCCTTTAGATCTTTCCACAATTGCAAGAGGAGTCCTCTTAATTTCGAGCTCTGAATATGGAGTCACTTTTATTTATGAAGTTTTATCTCTCAAGGTGAAATTTCCGCCCCATGTGGGTATCAGATGCCTTTGTTAGGGAGTTTTGCCCCCAGTATGCATGGAACTTTTCAGCACGAATCTGAATTTAATCGACCTTGATTCAAAATTAAAAAAAATGCTCTTTTAATCCATTTGATTATTAGAGCAAATAAAAGAGCACTTTAGAAAGGGATTTAGCATGTTATATTAATTTTGATTAAATAAACGACTCCCTCCGATTCACAATAAGTGATCAGTTTGCTTTTAGCACGCTCATTAAGAAAATAATAAATTCTATACAAAAGTACATATTATGACTAAACTACCCCTAATTAACTATTTAATGTGAGGAGTAAGACAACTTTTTAGGAATATGTACATAAGTGTTATTTTGTAAAAATAAATTAAATTATTTCTTAATTATATAAATGGACACTTATTTTGAACCAAAATAAAAAAGTAAACTGATCACTTATTGTGAACCGGAGGAGTACAAAATAGAATTAGTTATTTTTTTCTTAAAAAGAAAAAAAGACAAGTAGATATATGTCTTAGTTTTGTTTTTATGCTTCTCCATGTGGAGTTAAAGAAGAAACAAGATCAATCATCTATGCAGGTTTTGTATATGTGACAATAACAAAATAATGAAGAAATGGTAGGCCTAATGAAAAAGAAAAGACATTAAATAGAGACAAAGCTACACAATATCAAATTGGAATTGCATGTGTCAAAAAAATAACTTTGTCTCCTTTTTAATGTGGAAGCAATCGAAAATTGTCTTTTAATTTTTTTCCAAAAAAAGTCAATAATTAAACTATATTTAGTAATGTTGTCCACTTTCTTTTAATTGCACCAACCTTGAAAAAAGAAAAGACATTTGGTCACTTTCTCTACACCCTTTATACATTTGTTCAAGCAGGGTCTTACTATAGTAATTGTGTTTCACAATAAAACCTAAATTCTACTAACTAATATAGTAACTTAGGACCTTTTTCATGATAAAATATTCAAATTTATCTTTATACTATCCAAAATTATTTAATTTTATCCTCCGTTAGATTTCTTGTAAATTCTTATCCTTGTCGTTAACAAATCATTTCATATTTTTTATTGACGGAGCTCCAACATAAAATACTGGACATGCGAATTCTTCAAGAAAGAATGTTCAATTTACCCTTCAACTTTTGACTATAACTTAAAATAACCATCAGATTGAAGCTCAATTAGGGGATAAGGATAAAAATAATTTTTTTTATTAACCGTGAAGATAAATTAAACCAAAAGTTTAACAACAACAACATACGCAATGTGATTCCATAAGTCAGGGTTTGGGATAGGTGGGTGTACGCAGATCTTAATTACCTCCGTCTTTTATAAGGTACATATATTATTTCCGTAGATCTTCGGCCCAGGAAAAATAATTAAATTAAATCAAAAGTCTAGGAAGAGTAAAACTAAGCAATTGGAATAGGCAGCCCGGTGTATTAAACTCCCGCTATGTGCATGGTCCAAAAAAGAACCGGACCACAAGAATCTATTGTACATAGCCTTATCCTGCAACATTTATGCAAGAGACTGTTTTCACAGCTTAATATAAAAATCAAAAGTTAGGTCAAATTAAATCATTAAAATTGCAAAAGGAACTCAAGAGATATTGCTTAATATATTTGATATAGTAAAGCTCGCACATNAGATATATAAAATATATATTGAACACCCTTTGTTAGGAATCTTTTTAGTTCTTTCAAGTTTGAACACCCTTTGAAATATTTCTGGCTTCGCTACAGCTTTGGATGAAGACAATCACTTTGCTTTTGTTAAGTACTTATCTATGGATGCTTGTAATATCCTTGCAAGCTTAGGTAATCAAAGTGCCCTAAGTGATACTAAAGTAGATTGTGATGTAACAAACTCTACGTAACTTTATATATATATATATATAAAGTTACGTAGAGTTTGTTACATCACAATCTACTTTAGTATCACTTAGGGCACTTTGATTACCTAAGCTTGCAAGGATATTACAAGCATCCATAGATAAGTACTTAACAAAAGCAAAGTGATTGTCTTCATCCAAAGCTGTAGCGAAGCCAGAAATATTTCAAAGGGTGTTCAAACTTGAAAGAACTAAAAAGATTCCTAACAAAGGGTGTTCAATATATATTTTATATATCTAAAATAAATATTTTACTTATATACACAGTGTAATTTTTTGTAATATTTCGGCGAAGGGTGGTCAATTGACCACCCTTTGTTATAAGTGGCTTCGCCCCTGATCCAAAGTTACATATTTCCAACAACATGTAAATTTCTTTTTTCTTCCTTCCTAGAGATCTTCCCAATTTGGCCAAGATGTGAGCCACCCTGTTTCTTTTTCTAAAGGTGTGCTGGAGGAGGATCATCTTCCTTTGGTGCATTAACGACCTGCAAAAATTGACAATATTATCAAAAAGTTTGTGACCATTAAGTATAGCTTGTATTGCTTCCGCGCAGTCTGTTTGTGTGACAAAACGTATTTTATTGGAGTTAATAAATTGAATGATAAACTTATCTAAGAAATGGGACAAAATTACCCACTTTTATCAGCTGAAAGTTGCATGACATATATGATATGTCTTGTCGTAACATGTTGTGATTAAACACAAATCTATTTATAAAAGGTAATTATTAAAGGTATATATATATATAGAGGTTGAATAGGATTGCAATTTTTTCTACTTCTCGAACAGACTGATCGACTAAAAGGAATAGGTGGAGATATTTTGTGTTATATCTGATAATCCTTTTAATATCTAAATTGGATTCGGAATTTTCTATTTGTGAAAAAGAAAAAAGAGGAGTTATCTAATATCTTTCTTATTAGTTGATACCACAAGGGGACTTTAAGAACCANTTCATTCTTTTCAGAATAAGAAATTTTTCAACAAAACTGAACTTTTATTAAGAGGTGAATAATGTTGCTTAAATAACATATAAAGAAATGTTAAAATATTGAAATGAGAAAGGGAGAGATCTATAATTTCAATACAATATTCACATTATTTTCAAAGTCAACTTTATACTCGAGCTTTAATTACTCTATTTTATGTGTATTTGCGTATACATGTGTACAAGAAATAAGCAAAATCGTCAACCACAAATATGTGGAAATTCTCAATGTCTTCTCAAATAAATAAATAAATAAATAAATATATATATATATATATATATATATTTATTTATTTATTTATTTATTTGAGAAGACATTGAGAATTTCCACATATTTGTGGTTGACGATTTTGCTTATTTCTTGTACACATGTATACGCAAATACACATAAAATAGAGTAATTAAAGCTCGAGTATAAAGTTGACTTTGAAAATAATGTGAATATTGTATTGAAATTATAGATCTCTCCCTTTCTCATTTCAATATTTTAACATTTCTTTATATGTTATTTAAGCAACATTATTCACCTCTTAATAAAAGTTCAGTTTTGTTGAAAAATTTCTTATTCTGAAAAGAATGAAATCTAACGAAACATTAATTATTTGGGTTATCATTTTCAAATTTTTTTGAAGTAACATTCCAACTTTAATTAGAATCACAAAATAGATATCACTAAAGGTTGTCGTGGAGTGATACATAACCTTTCATCTTTACCAACATATATCGATCGAGTTCAAGTAATAAAAATGAAATTGCCTTTGATAAGAAGTATTTGTCTTCAATAAACATGAAAGGTATTATTTCGTCAGTAATTTCTAAGAAGTGTAAACTGAGGATGATAGTTATAGATGAGCGGGCATAAGCAAGATGTATGAATGAGGTAATGTGATGACTCAAAGGGTCATCTTATGATTTAAGATATTATTTCAGGTTCATTGGCCTTAAAAATATTATTTTTATCCTCCTCGATTTGAGTACGCAGTCCGGGCGTGAATTCGGAAAGCTTTTATGTGAAAATATATGAAATAATAATTTTTGAGAGTTAAAATTTTATTTTTAGTTGACTTTGGTCAACATTTTGAGTAAACGGATAAGGACCCGTATTCCGACGGTTCCTAGAGGTCCGTAGTAGAATATGGGACTTGGGCGTAGGCCCAGAATCGAATTCCGAGGTCCCTAGCCCAAGAAATGTATTTTGATGAAAATTGTTAAACTGAAATTTAAAGGAATTAAAGAAATGAATTAATGTTTAAACTCATTGGTATCCGGGCCATATCTTGGTTCTGGAGCCTAGTACTGGTTAATTATAACATATATGTTATGTCTGTGAAATTTGGTGGAAATCGGAGTTTATTTGACGTGATTCGGACGTCCGGTTGAGAAGATAGTGAAATTGAAATGTTCTTGAGGAATTCATGAGTTTTAATGCTAAATCCGTAGTTTTAGGTATTATTTTAGCAATTTGATCGCACGAGCAAGTATGTAGGGTGTTTTTAGACTTGTGTGCATGTTTGGTTTGGTGCCCCAAGGGCTCAGGTGCCATTCAGGCGATGTGCGAGTTGAGTTAAAACTCAACAAAGGCTGTTGGTGCACCAGTGCTGGTGTGCCCGCACCTGCGAGCGCCAGCCTGCAGGTGTGACCCAGGCCCAACTCCTCTTTTTCCGCAGATGCGGACTTCCTCCGCAGAAGCGGAACATTGTCCACAGGTGCGGCCCCTGTGGCCATTCCCCTTTCCGTAGAAGCGGAAGCCCCATCCGCACGTGCGAAAGTGCAGGTGCGATCCAAGTACCGCAAGTATGAGGATCGGGCAGTGAGTTCATATTAATTAGAACTCCAGTCATTTTTATTTTTATATTTCACAAGGGTAGAATACCTTGGGCGATTTTCTCAAGACCTTTTCTTCCCAAAATTATAGTTAAGTGTTCATTAACTATTTTCTTTCAATTTCCCATTGTTTTTCATCAATTTACAACTAAAAATCTAGGGTTTTCATGGTAGAAATGGGGGGTTTGGGTAGAATTAAGGAATTTTGTATAATTGGAGTTTAGACCTCGAATTGAGGTCGGATTTCGAAACAAACTACATATTCGGGCTCGGGGGTGAACGGGTAATCGGGTTTTGGTCCGAACCTCGAGTTTGGACCAAGCGGGGCCGGGGTCAGTTTTTAACCCTTTTTTTTGGAAAAACTTAGGAAAAACCATAGTTATGCATTAAAGTTGATTTCTTTAGCAATAATTAATGATATTTAACTAATTATGATTAGATACGAGTGGGTTGGAGGTGAATTCTAAAGGAAAAGCTATAATTGAGCAGTGAGTGGCCTACGAAATTGAGGTAAGTGTTTGGTCTAACTTCGACTTGAGAGATTAGGATCCACGATATGTGTTATATGA
Source organism: Nicotiana undulata (assembly GCA_005239495.1). Lineage (NCBI taxonomy): Eukaryota > Viridiplantae > Streptophyta > Magnoliopsida > Solanales > Solanaceae > Nicotiana > Nicotiana undulata. The sequence goes on along the minus strand of ML295672.1, from coordinate 50,644 downwards.
AAATTCATGTGTGTGACATATAGGTGAGGTGACGAGTACCTATGCGCCACCAAATTATCTGTTTAGCATGTTCCCTTTCCTGTCCCCAATTATTACCTTCCTGCCTTAATTGCTTCATGCTTATTAATTCTTCTATGACTAATTGCTTCATGTTAGGTGTTGTTTCCTATTTTGAACTATTATTTGTTTTTTCGTGTTTTCACTGTGTTACCTTATTGGGTTAAATTGGCTTGTCGGTGCTTCATAGCATATTTCGGTTGGTCTAGTTGTGTAGTACAAATTGGTGAAGTTTCTTAATCGTACAACTTTCCATTTACATTGGTTGAGACATAAATGTTGTGAGGGATTTTGATCTAAATTGTGAAACCCTTATTATAAATGGTGAAATGTGATTGTCTGGTGGGAGCGGGTTGCGCGCCGCAACAAGGATTAATAAGAGTGGACAGGTGGGATCGGGTTGCACGCTGCAACATGAGGAATAAGGGTGATGTATATATATGTATATTGAGGAGTAATAAGGATGGACAAGTGGGATCGGGTTGCACGCCGCAACAAGGAGTAATAAGGGAGAATGTTCATGTTGTTACTTGTTATATGATGGAAACTGAAAAACCCACTGTTTTATTTTGTTGTTTTCATATTCTGCTCTTACCATTATTTAAATTGTAACATGGAAATTCTCGTAAGGATTGGTTATAGCTGAGATCTGGAAATATAGCCAGGTTATTTATTTACTGCAAGTCACTGTTTCATTTAGTTTAGTATTTCCTTTTTTGCTTTATTAAACACGGTATACAGGTTATGTTATAAATGCCCCACCGTAGCCTCGTCGCTACCTCGTCGAGGTTAGGCTCGGAACTTACCAGTACATGGGGTCGGTTGTACTGATACTGCACTCTGCACTTCTTGTGCAAATCCAGGTTCCGGTCAGAGTTGATTTTGAGCAGTAGCTGATTATTCGCACGGAGACACGCGGTAGATCTGCTGACGTCCGCAGATTCGTGGAGTCTTCTCCATATTATTTGTTAACTGTTTTATTTAGTTCAAAACAATCATATATTTTTTTGAGCCAAATACTTAAAGAAATTCTTAGTAATTCGTGAATTGTAACTCCAAACCCTGGGTAGCTAGATATTAACATTCGTTTCGTGGTATCATTTTATTACTTCATACATTATTTTGGTTTCATTTATTGGATAGTAATAGACTTCGTGTATGTTTTAAATTGTTTTAAATGAGGAACCCTCTAATGTTGGCTTGCCTAGCAAGAACAGTGTTAGGCGCCATCACGGTCCCGACGGTGGAAAATTCGGGTCGTGAATAGTTGGTATCAGAGCAGTCTGTTTCCTAGGTCTCACAATTCACGGACAAGCTTAATAGAGTCTAAGTGATCGGTTCGGAGACGTCTGTACTTATCTCTCCGACGCTATAAAGTTAGAAACAAGTTCACTTTATTTCTACTATGTCATGCGATTCTTGTTATCCCAAATACTGATTGAACTTTTCTATTCTCTCGCAAATGGTGAGAATGCATACCTCTTCTTTCGCTGACCAGCAACCGGATCCTCCAGCAGCAGCAACTCCTACAAGGGGCAGAGGCCGAGGCCGTGCCAAAGGCCGAGGCAGGGGCAGGACTCAGCCCAGTGCTCAGGCAGCAGCTCCAGCTGCGGAGCCCCAGATAGAGATTGATGAGGGGGCTCCAGCTCAGACCGTTCCGGCGGGACCAACTCAAGTCCCAAAAGGGTTTATTGCTACCCCAGTGCTTCAGGATCCCTTGGTCTGACTAGTGGGTTGTCACGACCCGAATTCCCAACCCTCAGGATCGTGATGGCGCCTAACACCATACTTGCTAGGTAAGCCAATGTTAGAACTTAACTAACCGTTTTCTTTTAAAGTTTGTTTAAACATAAGTAAACAGTTTAAAATGAATGCGAAATCTAATACTGTTCAACAAATGATACCAATAATAATTGAATAATGAAACAAGACCATGAAACTAATGCTAATTTCCAACTACCGAGGGTCTGGAGTCACAATTCACAAATTATTAAAGAACACTATGTTGCGGCCAAACGCACATGCAAGTATACGCGGTCGTCAAGTAATAAAGTGACTAAAAGTCGGATGTCGAACCCACGAGGACTTGTGATTAACTATTAACTAAATTAGACTATCCTAATTATATAAACAAGAATTGAACCTAATATATTTGATTGTAAACTAATTAAAATAAAGAAAACAAATAGTGAACTCTAAACAAGGGAAAAATAGATTTTTATGATATCAATGTAATGAAAACGATCAAGGGTTATGGGCTATCTAACAATCATATTGTATTCTTCAATTGAAATAACTAATTAATTTATCTGGTTTATTGGTTAACATGGTTAAGATTGCTCATAATAATCTGTCGAGTTCTTACTCGCCTATTCAAGCTAACCTAATGCCTATATGTTGTCACGACCCCAAATCCTAACAGGTCGTGATAGCGCCTATCGTGGAACTAGGATATCCAACCATCACATTACTACACATTTGTTCCATTATAGCAATTCACAATTCAATAGTAAACATCAAACATAACATAAAATAATTTCTTTAAGTATTAGCGCCCCAATAATATTCTAAACAACTCTAAACAAAACCTCCCAAGACTGGAGTCAACATGGTCACGAGCATCTACGAAATAAAGCTAACTCTACTAATGTCTCGAATAAAGTCTAGGAATGAAATGCTAAAATTAAATAAGGAAGGGAAATGGAGAAGCTGCAGACGCTGGACAGCTACCTCAAAATCCCGTAAGTTGCTGATAACAAACTCGGACGACTACTGCTCCGAATCAATACCTGGATCTGCACACAGAGGTGCAGGGAGTAATGATGAGTACGCCAACTCAGTAGTAATGAAAATAAATCATAGTATGAGAAATACGAAACACACAACACAGATACACTAATTCACAAAAACAGTAAATCACCAAGTCACATAAGTATTCATCAAATACATAAGTTCAAAAACCAATTTCCAGATATCCTTTGAAACAAATATAATTTCAATATATCTCAGTAAAACTCTCAGTAAAAATCAGTTTGAAAAACAAAGTGAATCGTAGTAAAAAACTCAGTAAAATTTTCATAAATCTGCCCCTCGAGCCATAATCATTTCTCATAACAAATTTCCCTCAGCACCTCACCATCACTCAGTATCAGCCCATCAGGCAACCTCACAGTCACTCAGTATCATCCCGTCAGGCAACCTCATAATCACTCAGTATCAACCCATCAGGCAACCTCACAATCACTCAATATCAGCCCCGCGGGCAACATCACTCATTAGGTACCTGCGCTCACTGGGGGGTGTGTACATGACTCCGGAGGGGATCCTACAACCCAAGCGCTATAACAAACCACATCATGGCATAAATGACTCACAATATTGGCCCTCGGCCTCTCTCATATCACAACATCCTCACAATAATGGCCCACAACCTCACTCAGTCAGACACTCTCAACATGCCCTTCAGGCCATAAATATACCGGGTTCTCGACCCAAAACAATGTTTCATTTTCAATAAATAGTATCAAAATACTCTGAGTGTCAAAACAATTATCAAGAAAAGACTGAGTGAAAATCATAACATATCAAGTGAGGAAAATAGTAAAAATAGCCCCCAAGGGGGTAAACAGATCGGCACTAAGCCCCAAACATGGCTTACAACCCAAATCATATCAAAATATATCAATACTATTAAGCATAGGCTTAAAAATCGGTTTCGCAACTCAATAGTTTCCTAAATAGGGAATATATTTCCAAAGTTTCAATCTTTGCATTCCAAAATCCGTGAAAGGATGCAAGGTCCGGGGTTTCATACCCTCAGGACAAGATTTAAAGACATTACTTACCTCAAACCAGCCCGAAAAGCTACTCTGCGACCCTCTCGTATCAACTTCCGAGAACTCCAAATCTATAAAGATCAGATCTTTATCATCAAATTATGCTTAAGGAATGAATTCCAATTGAAAAATACCAATTTTAGCTCAAAATCCGAAATTTGCTAAAACCCGACCCCCGGTCCTGCATCTTAGAACTCGACAAATTTTAAACCAAAATATTCTTCATCATCTCACGAGTCCGTACATATAATAAATGCTAAAATGGGAGTTCGTTTGACCCCTCAAATCAACCCCTAAAAGTCTCATAATCTTAAGCCCTAACCCCATCTTTTTCTACTGATTTTCATGAATTAAACACTGAGATTATGTTCCTTAATCACCGATAATCGAGTTTTAAGGTCCAAAATACTTACCTCTATGAAGAATACTGATTTTCCCTCTTCAAAATCGCCTCAAACCTCTCCTTCCGTACAAAAATGGTGTAAAAATAGGTTATGATCGCGGAAGGGTTTAATTATATTCTGTCCAGGGGGTTCCGCAACTGCGACCCATTACTCGCACCTACGGGACTGCATCTGCGGTCCCCTAACCGCACCTGCGACCTTCCCCCCACCTGCGAAACCTTGTCCGCTCCTGCGGGCTCGCACCTGCGGTCAAAGTTCCGCAGGTGCGGTCACACCAGCACCAGCAGCTGAAGCTGCATTTTACCAACTTCAAATCTTCCATTAATCACCCGAAATTAATTCCGAGCCCCTCGAGATCCCAACCAAATTTACCAACACATCAAAAATGATCATTCAAACTTAGTTGCGCTCTCAAAACTCTAAATATAACCTCAAAACACCAAAATCACATCGGATTCAAGCCTAAGAACTTTGAAATTTCTAAAATCCACCAACGATGCCGAAATTATCCAAAACAACTCCGATTGACCTGAAATTTTGCAGACATCTCCAAAATAAAATTACAAACCTGTTCCAACTATCGTAATTCCATTCCGACCCCGATAGCCTATTTTTCACTGCCGACCGGAAATCGCCAAAAACTAACTTTCGCCAATTCAAGCCTAATTCTACACCTGACATCACAAAAATATTCTGAACACACTCCTAAGTCCCAAATCACCTAAGAAGCTATCCGAGCCATAAAATCCGCATTCCGAGGTCGTTTACCAATAAGTCAACTCTCAGTTGACTTTTTTCAACTTTAAGGCTATTTTTAAAGACTAAGTGACTAAACTCTCACCACAACCATTCCGATTTCAAGCCTACCAACTCTAACACATCAATAACAGTATAACCAACATATAACTAGTCAATAACAACAATTATAATACAGGTTCTACGTAACAACAGACCGGGTCGTTACATATGTCTATGGAGTTAGAATCAACAAAAACGCATTTATAATTCATGTAAATTAACCAAGCAAGACAATTAGGTATATGTTTATCCTAACCGTGAATCCGTTCCCCGATGCCCAGGTTCAAGAACTTGCTCTACTCAATCCTATATGCAATCTAGAATTCCCACTTTCGAGTTCAACTCTAGATTCGTAGATAGTATTCAATTGGTGATCAAGCAATCAAATAATTAAGTGCAAGATTGAATAGATAAACCAATGCGATAAACTAAGAAATCAAAATAAATATTCGAATAACAATATTCATGAAAGAACCACAACCCTGGAACGTGAAGTTTAGCTCCACGTAGACATGGTAGCAAAACAACAAATTATACAAAGAAACATAAAAATTACTAAGTTTGGTGGAAGAAAGATGGAACTTGATTAATTCCGGCCTCCACGGCGGCTCTGTGCTTGTGTTTTCCTCTAAAAGTCACGTCCCCCCTCTCCATAATAGGTTTAGGGTGCTTTTATATGAGTTGGGGGGTGTCTTGGAGTCAAAATACTCGAGTCCTAGTCGAAATAGGTAATCTTCACGTCCCGAGCGCCCAGGGCAGCGTGGGGCGCTGGCCCTGGTGCTCATGAAAATAACAATCTGACCTCAAAATTTGACTTTTTCCTTTTTGCTCCGATTTTGCTCCAATTCGCGTTGTTTCGTACCAAACTGCATTCGAATAATTTCTACACATAGAAATACCATTTAGGACAAATAATCATATTAAACATCTCAAATCTACGAGACATGAGCAAAATGTGAGGCGATTTATACTAAAATATGCATACATTAAGCCGATTATCAACACCTCACACTTAGACTCTTGCTCGTCCTCGAGAAATGGAACTATATAATCACCCCCAAAACATGATTAACACTATGAAATAGGACTTCACAATTAATTCAATCAAACACCCTACCTTTTAACTATAATCGATACTGGCAGTTAAGCATGAACACACAATTTTCACATTCTTCCCGCTTTTAAATAGCCCAGGTATACTCAATATTATTCAAGCAAATCAATAAACTCAACCAACCTCTCCACAATCACCTTACCTCAAAAGATGACTCGTTACCACTAAGCATCCTCAACTCACACACTCACCCAACACAAGAAAGTATACAACATCACCAATTCGTCATGAGACCAAGTGCCCTCACCACAAGCAAAAGAGTGAATCTCAAAGTAGTCCACATATTAAAATATGTCATTGAACATAAATTAAGGACATCACACAATTGAATAAAATTCACTCACTCTCACAAAGAATTCATGTGCATCCTGTGGTCGTACCATAAGCTTGCTCGTAGTGTACATCTATACAAATCTAAGCTAGCTATATCTAGGATCAATTAGGACTTTAAGGTTGTAATGTAGGTTAAGGGACGGGTAGGATATATTTAGGAATAGTGATTAACCCTCCTAAGCACTTTAATACACTATACTCTAAAATCAAGCTCAATTTCTTCTCAATCCATACACTTGCCATACATCATAACTAACATAGCCCCCTTTTCCATTAAGCACCTCTATGGTTTTACTAGCATGAGTGAGAATGATTAGGAGATGTGTGTCTTTCTACATTACTTGAACTTTTATTTGCTTTTTCTTGCAACACTTTCTTTTTCTCTTTTTTTTTCACACACTCCATAATTTAAAGTTCATAAGCTAGTGAACTTTATTCACAATCTTGGTGCACCTTAAGGGCCCTTCCATAGTTCCACTCAAAAGCCACTTTCCAATTTCTCACCTTACTTATTTTAGCCACTAAGTGCCTTAGGAGGTAAAGGTTCACAAATCTTGAATTAAGCACTAACTAGAAATACAACTTGTAATGTGGTTGCCAAGGAAATGGTCTATAGGCTCAAAGGGGTTAGCAACGGAAAACTTTTATTTGTCAATGACAAACACCTTTATGATCAAGAAAGAAACGCCTACGTCATCTCCTAGACTAGCATAACTTAATGATTTCGCGTTGACTAACACACAGGGCAAGTTCTAGACTACACATGATAGAACAAAATATCAATAATCCTTACACACACATGGCACTTGACTCGCTCAAGACGGTTTTGTGGGACTCTCAAGTCAAGCAAGCATAACAAGTTAAGAATTTTTAAGCAACAATGCACTAGGTAGAATACAAGTCAATCAACTGAGAAAAAGGCGCCACAGAGTAGGCTACTTAATTTACTTGGGTATTACAATTTAAATCATATATGCATGAAGATAGAGCGCATGTCATAACTTAACTAGCCAAAACCAACCATGTAAATAGGTATCTTAGAGCACCTCAATTTTCTTCCTTAACCTACTCCTAAAAAAATAATAACAAAAACTAACTAGAATACCCGGTTCGAGCTACACCCTTGGAAAAGAACCAACGTCGAAAGAAAAACCAAGGGATACTACTTAACTACCTAAAAAAATTAAAAGAAAATCTTTTTGGTATTTTTAATCGGACTTTAATCCCTCAAGAAAATTATCCAACAGATCCATCATCGGAAAAAGTCCAAATTTTCTATTTTTCGTTTTTGTTTCCACAAAAGCTACTACACTTTATGACAAGTACTACAACTAAGCTAAAATATCACAGAAACTCACCCAAACGATCTCCTCACCCCACACTTAAAATTTTGCAATGTCCTCAATGCACACTATAAATAATAATAGGGTAAAAGAGACTCCCTGGTAGGCCAAAAGGCCGAATCAATAGCGGCTCACGAGGTACTCAGACTTCCCCAACCATCGTCCTTTGTGTGGGCACCCCACACTTAGTCTTCACCGTCTAGCTTGCTTTTGCACTCTTCCAATGACTTTTCTTCCTATGCTCATAATCCTACAAAATAAAAATAAATACTACAAAATAATAAAAATAAAATAAAATAAAATAAAATAAAAAATTAACAAAAATAAAAGAAAGCAGTAAAGCTGGGTTGCCTCCCAACAAGCGCCTGATTTAACGTCGCGACACGACTTGAACCATTTTTTGCCTCCACCTCGAACTTATAAATTGAGGCCCTAATATGACTTCAAACTTTCTGTTATGCTCCCTGGGCGGTGAGACAAAGTTAATTGGGCCAAGCAACCAATATCGCGTTTTACGCTTCTTGGCCTTCAAGTGAGGTATGTAATTATGTTTCTCTGGCACGACGAATTCAAGAATGTAGGCACCCCGTTCCTCATTCATTGGCTCCTCCAAAGGCTCAGATGACTCGATTTCCATGTCATCATCCAAACACAATGTTGAAAAATGTATGGAATGAGGACCAATACACCCTAACTTTAGAATTGTATTAATCTTTACATCCTCATATTTACACACACTAGAGTGTCCAACTATAATATTATCTACTCCTCACATGACTCTAGAGTGCTTTCCTCAACATGGACATCATCAATAAAAGTATGGTCGAATGATTGACCCTCCACTTTTAGATCCTTAATTTGGCGTATAAGTTCCTTTTCAATTTCGCACAACTCAGAACTATTTTGTTGGGCGTTAGACGCATCAACCTTTGCATTCAATTGAGCCTCTAAGACGTGAATATCAGTGCCAGATTTTTAAATCTCTTGTACCAGTTCAACTCTTCCTTCTATTAGGTGTCTCATCCTATCAGTAGTTTCCTCACGTTGAGCCTCATATATTTCTAATTTTTCACCTTGTTTCACTAGCCATGTTTGGCTCAAAATATCCACTTTTTCAAAATTTTCCTTTTCTTGGAACTCGCTCTCTTCATTCAATTCTTCCATATTAGCGTTCATTCTTGTTATTGTTGTCCTCATTCTTTTCATATCTTTTTTGAGTTCATCTTGTTTCTCTGCTACTTGCCTCAAAATATCCCTAATATCTGCATCAAGTTTCATATCCTGCTTTTCATTGCCCTTATCAAGCTCATAAACATCATTAGAAAGATCATAATAAGGGCTTAGAGAAAAATGAAAAGAATTAGGACAACCATTCCAATGGCCATCTTGACCACCACACACATTACAAATATTCCACTCAAAGGATTGAGATTGTGGGAACAACTCGCTCCCGGGAACATTCTGACAAATTTTTCACTAGTGGGGTCCTCCACAATATGGACAAGGATCATAAAAATAAGTATAACCATCATTCAAATAATTTTCATTCCAAGATGCCATGTTAAAATAAATAATAATAAAAAATACTAACTAACCTAAAAAAAAATAGATAAAAAGTATAAATGTCTAATCAAGAAAATAGCTAATTTCTAAGTCCTCGGCAACGTCGCCAAAAACTTGTTGCGGCCAAACGCACATGCAAGTATACACAGTCGTCAAGTAATAAAGTGACTAAAAGTCGGATGTCGAACCCACGAGGACTTGTAATTAACTATTAACTAAATTAGACTATCCTAATTATCTAAACAAGAATTAAACCTAATAATATTTGATTCTAAACTAATTAAAATTAAGAAAACAAATAGTGAACTCTGAACAAGGGAAAAGCAGATTCTTATGATATTAATGTAATGAAAATGATCTAGGGTTATGGACTATCTAACAATCATATTGTATTCTTCAATTGAAGTAACTAATTAATTTATCTGGTTTATTGGTTTACAGGGTTAATACTGCTCATAAGAATCTGTCGAGTTCTTACTCGCCTATTCAAGCTAACCTAACCCCTATATGTATATGGAGTTAGAATCAACAAGAGCGCACTTATAATTCATGTAAATTAACCAAGCAAGGCAATTAGGTATATTTCTATCCTAACCGCGAATACGTCCCCCGAGGCCCAGGTTCAAGAACTTGCTCTACTCAATCCTATATGCAATCTAGAATTCCCACTTTCGAGTTCAACTCTAGATTCGTAGATAGTATTCAATTGGTGATCAAGAAATCAAATAATTAAGCGCAAGATTGAATAAATAAACAATGCGATAAACCAAGAAATCAAAATCAATATTCGAATAACAATATTCATGAAAGAACCACAACCCTGGAACGTGAGGTTTAGCTCCACGTAGACATGGTAGCAAAACAACAAATCATACAAAGAAACATAAAAATTACTAAGTTTGGTGTAAGAAAGATGGAACTTGATGAATTCCGGCCTCCACGACGGCTCTGTGCTTGTGTTTTCCTCTAAAAGTCACGTCCCCTCTCTCCATAATAGGTTTAGGGTGATTTTATATGAGTTGGGGGTGTCTTGGAGTCAAAATACCCGAGTCCTAGTCGGAATAGGTAATCTTCACGTCCCGAGCGCCCAGGGCAGCTTGGGGCGCTGGCCCTGGCGCTCAAGAAAATAACAATCTGAAAATTGCGCCACAGCCAGCGCCCCACGCTGGCTGTGGCCCTCAAAATTTGACTTTTGCCTTTTTGCTCCGATTTTGCTCCAATTCGCGCCGTTTCGTCCCAAATTACATCTGAATGATTTTTACACATAGAAATACCATTATTTAGGACAAATCATCATATTAAACATCTCAAATCTACGAAACATGAGCAAAATGTGAGGCGATTTATACTAAAATATGTATACATTAAGCCGATTATCACACTACAAGTATTTGGCTGAAAGAAAATATATATCTGTTTTGAATGAAATAAAACAGTAACTAAATAATGTGGAGAAGACTCCAGGAATCTACGGACGCCAGCAGATCTACCTCATGTCACCGTATGAATGGTCAGCTACAACTCGAAACTCACCTCTGGCTAGAACATGGATCTGCACAAGAAGTGCATAGTGCAGTATCAGTACAACCGACCCCGTGTAATGGTAAGTACTGAGCCTAACCTCGACGAAGTAGTGACGAGGCTACGTCGGGGCATTTATAACATAAGCTAGATACAATGTATAATAAAGCAAGAAGGGAATACTAAACTAAATAAACAATAACTTGCAACAATTAATAGAGTAACTCAGCTAACTTTTCCAGATCTCAGCTATAACCGATTCTTATGAAAATTCCCAAGTCTCAATTTAAATAACATTCAGAGCAAAATATGAAATAACAACAATAAAACAATGAGTATTCCGGTCTTTATTTTATAACCAGTAAAACATGAATATTCTCCCTTATCACTCCTTGCTGCGACGTGCAACCCCGATCCCACATGTCTACACTTATTACTCCTCCTTATATATATATATATATATATATCACCCTTATTTCTTCTGTTGCGGCGTGCAACCCGATCCCACCTGTCCACCCTTACTCCTTGTTGCGACGTACAACCCGCTCCCACCAGACAATCTCATCTCATCATTTATAAAAAGGTTTCACAAATTAGATCAAAGTCTTTCACAATATTTATGTCTCAACTATTGTAAACAGAAAGTTGTACTATTTCAGAAACTTCACCAAAAATCACTACACAACGAAACCAACCGAAATGTATCATGAAACACTGACAACCAGCTCAACCGTTAACGTACCACAATGTGACCAAGGAACAATTAATACTTCCAAATAAGTGAAACAAAATCTAACCAACAAGTAGGCAAAATAAGTAGGTATTGAGGCATCAACGATCATGAAACAAATAAGCTAGAAATATAATAAATAGGAGAGGGGGAAGGGAACATGATAAATAGATAATTTGGTGGTGCACAAATACTCGTCACCTCACCTACACAGCACATACATGAAATTTCACATAGAATTTAAATCGGTGATTCCTATTCCCTCAAGTCAAGATTAAACCAAGCACTTACCTCAATTCTGCAGGCCACTCACTGCTCAATCATAGCTTTTCCTTTAGAATTTGCCTTCAAATCACTCGTATCTAATCATAATTGGTTTAACATCATTAATTATTGCTAAAGAGACTAACTCTAATGCAAGATTATGGTTTTCCTAAGTTTTCCCTACAAAATATGAAAATCGACCTCGGGCTCAGTTGGTCCAAACTCGAGGTCCGAACCAAAATCCAGTTACCAATTCTCCCCCGAGCCTGGATATGCAATTGGTTTGGAATCCGACCTCAATTCGAGGTCTAAATCCCCAAATTTCGAAATTCATAAGTTATACCCAAAATATCCCTAGTTCTACCATGAAATTCTGTAGGTTCTACGATGAAATCTTGTAAAAAGTATTTAAGGATTGAAAGAGATTAGTTAGAAATCACTTACCTATGATTTGGGGAAGAAAAATATTTTGGGAAATCGCCTCTTCTGCCCTAGGGTTTTATTATTTTTGAAAAGTAGTAAAATAATGAAAGGTCATGTATTTATACGTACGCCTCAGGTCCCTGCCATCGCTGTCAACGGAATAATGGCCGTTGCAGCGGAATCCAGACCTTGCCCACCGCTGTCAGCGGAAAAATGGGCGCGACTGCGGAAGTTTGGCTTCATCCATCGCTGTTAGCGGAATCCTCGGAGCGGCCGCGGAATTTGAACTGCGGTCGCGGAATTCCTAGCGCTACCGCACTTCCAGGTTCAGAGACCTGTGATTCTGCAACTTTTCAGGTCCATGTATTTTTTCTAAGTCTCAAAACACTCCGCGGCCTACCCGAAATTCACCCGAGCCCTCGGGGCTCCAAGACGAACATGCACGCAAGTCTAAAAATATTATACGAACTTGTTTGTGCGATAAAATCACAAACTATAACACTTAAAACTACGAATTTAACATCTAAACTCCTAATTTTCTCAAGAACACTTTGAATTCACTATTTTCTCAACCGGACGTCCGAATCACGTCAAATCAACTCTGATTCTCACCAAATTTCACAAATATGATACAAATGTCATAAAAAACCTGTACCAGGTTTCAGAACCAAAATACGGGCCCGATACCAACGAGTTCAAACACTAATTCATTTCTTTATTTCATTTAAAAATCCAGCATAACAATTTTCTTCAAAAATTGATTTCTAAAGCTAGGGACCTCGAAATTCAATTTCGAGCATACACCCAAGTCCCATATTTTACTGGGGACCTCCCTGGATTGTCGGAACACAGGTCCAGGTCCAGGTCCATTTTCTCAAAATGTTGAGCCAAAGTCAACTAAAAATTAAATTTTTCACTCTAAAATTATCATTTCTTATATTTTCACATAAATGCTTTCCGGATTCACGCCCGGACTTCGCACACAAATAGAAATAATTAAAATTAATCATTTTAAGGCTAATGAGCCCGTAATGGAGTCTTAATTCATAAGATGACCCTTTGGGTCATCACACGGGCCTTATGGAGAGTGTAGCCCAGACTGGCGCATTCCTAGTGGAAGAAACCGTATCTCAGGCTGGAGAAGGGGTTCAGACTCCTGCTACCCACACTCCTGAGCAGATTACTCCTCAGATTCATACCCCATCAGCCAATCCAGTTGGGGTAGTTTAGCCAGTTGTTGCAACACCGCTTGTTGATGGGGCAACTATGTCCTCCGATGCTTTGTGGAGATTGGACTGGTTCATCAAACTTTTCCCTGTTCATTTCAATGGTGCCACTTCAGAGGATCCCCAAGAATACCTTGATAGTTGTCATAAGGTTCTTCGGAAGATGGGTATTTTGGAGACCAATGGGGTCCATTTTTCTACTTTCCAGATGACGGGTTCCGCCAAGAAATGGTGGAGGGAGTATCTATTGACTAGACCCCCAGGGTCGCTCGCCCTCACTTGGGATCTGTTTTCACATCTCTTCTTGGAGAAGTTCCTCCCTATCACTACTAGAGAGGAGCGTTGTCGTCAGTTTGAGCGTCTTCAGTAGGGCAACATGACTGTTACAAAAGTATGAGACTCGCTTTGTGGATTTGGCTCATCTTTCTACTCTTTTGCTACCCACACACACAGAGAGAGAGAGGGTTAGGAGATAGATTGCATATGTCTAAGGAGACAGGGAGCGAGATATCTTTCCAGGATGCGGCCAATGTGGCCAGGAGAGTTGAGGTGGTTCTCGGATTGGGAGGTCAGGGTTCAGACAAGAGACCTAGCCATTTTGATGGATTCAGCGGTGCCTCATCTGGAGGCGGGGTTACTTTTAGTAGAGGCCATCATTCTAGGCCATTTCATTTAGCACTTCCGGCATCTCATGGTACCTCAGGTGGTTGTGGTTCTTATATGCCTCATTCTACTCAGCCAGTCTATAGTGCACCATCAGATCCTATCAGAGCACCTCCTCTTCAGAGCTATCATCGTGGTCAACCGGCTCGTCAGGGTCAATCTCAGTTTTCACAGCCACAATATCAGGATGGATGTTTTGATTATGGTGACTATGGGCATATTCGGAGAGCTTGTTTGAGATTGTCGGGTAATCAACCTCAGTATCAGGGTTCTCGTGCTATAGTTCTGGCACCAGTTGCAACACCACCTACCCAACCACCCAGGGGTAGGGGTTAGGTAGCTAGAGGTAGAGGCCAGCCCACTAGAGGTGGAGGCCTACCTGTCAGAGGTCGTCCTAGAGACATAGTTCAGGGTGGTGGGGCCCAACCCCGATTGTATGCATTTTCGTCCAGACCTGAGGCGGAGTCCTCCAATATTGTTATCACAGGTACCATTTCAGTTTGCAATAGAGATGCTTCAATTCTGTTTGATCCAAGGTCGACTTACTCTTATGTGTCATCTTACTTTGCTTCATATCTGGTTGTGCCCCGTGATTCCTTGAGCGTCCATGTTTATGTGTCTATGCCCGTGAGGGATGCTATTATTGTATATCGTGTGTATCATTCGTGTGTGGTCGTTATTGAGGGTCTTGAAACCAGTGTGAACCTTTTGCTTCTTGACATGGTTGATTTTGATGTCAACTTGGGTATGGCTTGCATGTCGCCTTATTATGCCATCTTGGACTGTCACGCCAAGACAGTTATATTAGCTTTGCCCGGGTTGCCTCGATTAGAGTGGAAAGGGACTCCTGGTCATTCTTCCAGTAAGGTGATTTCTTATACCAAGGCTCGTCGCATGGTCGAGAAGGAGTGTTTGGCTTATTTGGCTCATGTTCGTGATTCTAATGCTGAGGCTTCTTCTATAGATTCAATGCCTGTTGTTCGTGAGTTTCCCGAGGTATTTTATGCATACCTGCCGTGGATGCCACCCGACAGGGATATTGATTTTTGCATTGATGTGGCTTCGGGCTCTCAGCCCATTTCTATTCCTCCATATCGAATGGCCCACCGGAGTTGAAAGAATTGAAGAAACAGTTGCAAGACTTGCTTGATAAGGGCTTCATTAGACCTAGTGTCTCGCCCTGGGGTGCACCAGTTTTTCTTCGTGAAGAAGAAGGATGGATCAATGAGAATGTGTATAGATTACCGGCAATTGAACAAGGTTACTATCAAGAATAAATATCCATTGCCGAGAATTGATGATTTGTTTGATCAGCTTCAGGGTGCCAAGGTGTTTTCGAAGATCGATTTGAGATCGGGCTAAAATTAGTTGAAGATTAGGGCATCCGATGTCCCTAAGACAGCCTTTCGGACGAGGTATGGGCACTATGAATTTCTGGTGATGTCTTTTGGCTTGACTAATGCCCCAACAACATTTATGGACTTGATGAATCGGGTTTTCAAGCCTTATCTAGATTCCTTCGTAATTGTGTTCATTGATGATATTCTAATATACTTCCACAGTCGGGAGGAACATGAGCAGCACCTCCGGATAGCGCTCTAGACTTTGAGGGATAGTCAGCTATATGCTAAATTTTCAAAGTGCGAGTTCTGGTTGGATTATGTAGCCTTCTTGGGTCACATCGTATCAACAGAGGGTATTCAGGTGGATCCTAAGAAGATAGAGGCAGTCAAGAACTGACCTAGACCCACTTCAGCTACGGAAATCAGGAGCTTCTTGGGTTTGGCGGGTTACTATCGTCGTTTTGTGGAGGGGTTTTCATCTATAGCAGCCCCAATGACTAAATTGGCTAAAAAAGGTACCCCATTCAAATGGTCGGACGAGTGTGAGGCGAGCTTTCAGAAGCTCAAGACAGTCTTGACCTCATCACAAGTGTTGGTATTGCCATCAGGTTCGGGATCTTTCACAGTATATTGTGATACCTCCCGTGTTGGGCTCGGAGCGGTATTGATGCAGGAGGGCAGGGTGATCGACAGTTGAAGGTTCATGAGAAAAATTATCCTATCCATGACCTAAAGTTGGCAACCATTG
Source organism: Nicotiana undulata (assembly GCA_005239495.1). NCBI lineage: Eukaryota > Viridiplantae > Streptophyta > Magnoliopsida > Solanales > Solanaceae > Nicotiana > Nicotiana undulata. The sequence goes on along the minus strand of ML295672.1, from coordinate 34,278 downwards.
TTTACGCATTGAAGATTTAGCGGCACCCTTTCATGCTGGAGTTCTATTAATGGCAAAGCCAAATACGAGATAATTTGCTAACGGTTGAAAGTATAAATAATCTAATGTATAATAAAATTGAGTAATTTCATTTATTACACGAATAAAATTGGACTTTTTTCCTTTGAAAAATTACATCAGACTATAAATTTGGACTTTAGATTATATAACATTTTATAAGATTGAGAAGAAACTTCTGTCCTAAGTTTCAAGTGAATTGAAGCAACCAAAATATTGAAGCGGATGCAATTTTCAATAAATTAGTTAGTTGAGAAATTCAAAAGAACTGACGACAAAATGGGGTCAAAACAGAAGTCAGTGTAACCTTAAAACTAGACAAAGCTGCGACTTTAATGCCACCGCTTTTCTTCATTTGCTTGCGGCGCTGGACACACACAAATATATATATATATATATTTGTG
>ML295672.1:0-33736 GCA_005239495.1 Nicotiana undulata | reverse complement strand
ATATATATATATATATATATATATATATATATATATATATATGTTTTATATACTTTGGTTAATTAATGGTTGACCTAATTCTATTTCCATCCGTCTCAAAATATTTATTGTATTTTTTTTACATGGCCCTTAAAAAATATTAATTAAGAGGAGGATTGAATTATTTTACCATTATTTATATCTTAAGATATAATCTCTCTTCGTTTTTTTTATGATAAGAATAATTCTTCATTGTATATGTATTCTATTTATGCGCATCTTCCTCTTCAAAAATAATTATTATTAAGGATAAAATAAAAAAGATATAATTATTTTATCTTGAACTTCTAAAATAATAAATAACAAGTTCAATAATCAATTAACCATAAAAGTCCAAAGTGTTTCATTAAAATCAAATAATTTAACAACAAATGCTACTATTATGACACCAATAAAGAAGCAAATACTATCATTTGAATGCTTCAATTTGCATTTTTCCTTTGAGGTTACAACTTCCAACTGATGAATAAATGCACTAAATTCTTTTTATTTTTATTTTTTTTGGTAATTAAAGGAACCAAATCTGTACCAAAGCAAAAGTTGAAGGCCAAAATAATTGCTCCTATGTTATTATATTGATGCAACAGGCTAATTAACTACCTAGCCTTCTCACTCCATCCTCGCTAGGATTTAAGATATATCTTTTTATTTGTGATGTCCGCTCCAACTTATTATGCGTACATATCGACTAATTTAACGGAATACCTGCTACTATTTTGGAAAATTATGCGGGTACAATAAAAAACAGATAATATCATACCATGTTAAGAATATTTTTGATTGTTTTAGTTCAACAATTAATATTAAAGTCCAAGTTCTGCGGACGAGTATGACAATAACAAAGTAATGTGCCACGTTCGATTTGCTTGCTCTTTAAAAGTATCTTTGGACCGTTTTAATCCAATATTTTTCAGGTTTGAAGCATACTTCCAAAAGATACAAATGAAGCCAACAAGACAGAACTGTACAGAGATTCATTTTCAATAAGTTACTATTTTGGGAAAATTCACGAGGGTGACGACTACAAAGCAGTAATGAGTGTAACCTTAAAATGAGACAAACCTGCAACTCTAACGTCACTGCTTTTTCTTCTTCCCTGTGCTGTCAACTAAGCTAAAAACTTTTTTTAAAGTTAAATTATACTTTAATGTTTTTCTAAATATTTTAAGTACGTTACGCTAGCGTTTGACCATAGATTCTCAAATTTATTTTGAAAATTTTGATTTGGGTGAAGTTTGGTTTGAATATGAAAATATATTTGGACATACGTTTTCAAAATATATTTCCCAACTTTATTTTGAAAAAACATGTATAAAATTCTCAAGTTTTGAGATTTTGGCCCAAAATCAACAATTAAGGTGATTTTGAGATTTGGAATTTGGAATTTAGAATTTTGCTAAAATTTAGGCAAAATTTATGGCTAGAATTTGCCAAATAAATCCCAAATTTATTTTGGTAAAACTAATGGCCAATTCCTGAAGTTGAACTTCGTTCTATGTCAAAATTGATGTAAATGATATGTTGATGTTCTTTAGGCTAAATGTTTCTTTTGAAAGACAATGCCGGTACTGGTTCAAAGTTCCTGGCCACTTTAGGGAGAAATTCAAAAATAGCTATTACAAGTGGACATTCAAAAACATTCACAGTTTCATCGAAATTTAGTTACTTTTTATATAAAGATAAATTTGAACGAAAATACTGTACCAAATCTGGAAAATACTCCAGCATAATATATTGGAGTTCTAGTGTACTTATGCTGGAACTCCAGTATAATTCCAGTATACTTATGCTAGAACTCCAGTATAATTCCAATATACTTTTGCTATAACTCCAGTATAATTCCAGCATAAGTATACTGGAACTCCAATATATTATACTGGAGTTCTAGTAAAGTATACTGGTGTCGTGCCCCTTTTTTCCAACTCCTTTCGGGTCGGTCAAGAGTTTTTGACATTGTTGGGACAACTCATTTCCTTTTAGGAAATGGGGTAAGCAGGATTTGAAGAGTCGCCAGCTAACGATTTTAAGGTGCATTAGGGCACCTATTTGGGGTCATTTATAGACATTGATTTGATAACCAGAGACAGGTAAGGGCTTGAAATTATTCTAAGGGGAAGGTATTAGGCACCCCTCAGAATCCACAACCGTGGTTCCCGACCAAACAACTTTGTGAATTTTAAGCAAGTAGCAAATAAGCAATTAATGTCTAAGTCAAGCAAGAGGTTTTGAAAGACTCGCAGTCTATAAGCACACATGTGTTACTTAATGTTTTGAAAATATTTGATGACTAAGTAAGGTTTTTGAGGAAGTTATAGTCTAAACATGCATATGCGGAATAAGGGATGTCCTAGGTTATTTGTAATATGGATCACATCACTGCAATACCCGGTATGTCACTCCTCAAAGAGGGGCTACACGTGGTATTAGCGCACCGGTCATCATGTCCATACTTACCCTTCCCACCCCGTAAAGGTAATTAGAGCGAGTGTTGGTCAACGACCTCTATTGCGTGTTGTTACCTGTCCCTTTCCTAATGGTCCTGGAGGAGTTTAGGACCTCCACCTATAAAAGAAGTTCTAGGTAGACCCTCAGGTTTAAAGGGAGAAAATGCTAAGGCGACAGACAAAACATATAGGACTGCATTTAAATGGGATCACAGAAAAATAGATAGAAGGCCCAAGTATACATCCACAAGTAATGCAAATAGACATCATGACTCATACACAGTTAAGGTCTATATTAGTTCAGAATTCTAAAGCATGGTATCTAGGTGATTTTAAAATGACAAAGAAACATATTTGATTTCATAACTCAGAGAGGAAGTCCTAATCAGTTTTGCCTACTGGTTTTAAACCTGTTGATGGTTAAGCAGTATACATAAAGAAGCAGACTTCTAGTTTTTTAACAACTTTAATCACCTAAGGCTTGCCTAGGCGTGAGACAGTGCTCAGTAGTTACTAGGATTATTAAAGAAACCGTTTGAGTTATATCACTAAACATGTTGTTCTAAATGTCTAGGATTCAGGTATTGTTATCAGCTGTATGAATCTGTTTTTATCCATGATTAACTAGAGATGCCTAAGAGGATGTGGATGCAATCCTAATGGCAGGATATCTAATGCACACAAAAATGCAAAATGACATACATGCAGGACTTAAGTAGGATTTTTCTAAATACATAAGTGTTGCAATACTTGAACATGCTTTCAGAATATGCAGAAGAGATGGAACGACCTCTTTATTAGCGTTGTTTTTTTAATCCTAAAGCATGATTTCTAAGTGTACATGGCAGCGTATGACATAATGGCAAAGTACTAATTATTAGCATGTTTTAACACAGAAATTTATAAGCGATGTGAGTATGCATATGCTGAAAAACAATAGGCATAGGACCTAAGAGGCTGTGATGACCCAAAAAGTCATCCTGTGTAAATTTAACTAAAACTATATTCTGAGGCCCCGAGAGCCTCTGTTAATCTCACATCGATATGCGTGCGCAGCCCGGGCGCGTAGCCGGGAAGCTGTTATGTGGAAAATAAATAAAAGGATGTTTCTATAATAATTAATTGATTAAAGTAGACTTTGGTCAATATTTTTGGTAAACTGACCCGGACCCGTGATTTGACGGTCCCGGAGGGTCCGTAGGAAAATATGGGACTTGGGCGTATGCCCGGAATCAAATTTTGAGGTCCCAAGTTCGAGAAATGAATTTTTAAAGAAAATTATTTTCTGAAAAATATAAAGACTTTTGAAAATGAATTTTGATGTAAAACTCGTGTTACCGGGCCCGTATTATAGTTTCGGAGATGGAACAGGTTTAATATGGTTATTATGAGTTGTCTGTAAAATTTGGTAAGAAACGGACTTGGTTTGACGTGTTTCGGATCAAAAATGGAAAATTTGATAGTTCATGAAGTTTGAGGAAATTCTATAAATTTTGGAGCTTAATTCGTTGTTTTTAATGATATTTTGGTGGTTTTATTACTTGAATAAGTCTGTAGGATGATTTTGAAGTCTTGTGTGTATTTGGTTTTGAGCCCTGAGGGCTCGGGTGAGTTTCGGGTAGGTGTCGGAGTGCGAAAGTGTTGGAAAAATCTGGTGTAAGTGGGCTGTGCTGGTGTCTGAGGTTTTACTCTATGCGATCGCGTAGGTTCATCTGCGATCCCATAGCTTTGGGATGAGGGAGTATTCTGTTGGACTATGCGCAATCCCATAGCACTCTCCGCGATCGCATAGTGTACTAGGTAGGCTGGGGGGGGGGGGCTGGAAAGAACCTTGTGCGACCGCATTGTTTGATCCGCGATCGCAGGGGTATAGGCTAGCACTACTGTGTGATCGCATCCTGTAGCCCGCGATCGCATAGCTTAATGAACCAACCTCTATGCGATCGCAACCCTTTATTCGCGATCGCATAGGCCAAATTCCACCCAGTTATTTAAAGTCCAAAAACAGAATACCCATTACGGGATTTTCATATTTTTCACCATCTTCTTCTTCTCCAAACCCCATAGACGAATTTCAAGCTATTCTTCCACCATAACCTCTTAGGTAAGTGATTCTAACACTGTTTTCTTTCATTTTTCATCAATATTTACTAGAATCTAGGTCTAAAAACATGAAATCAAGGGTAGAAATTAGGGGTTTTGGGTAGAGTTAGGGCTTTTGGAATTTTTGGGAATTCAACCTCGTTTTGGGGTCGGATTTAAAAAAAATTGTATATTCGGGCTCGTGAGGGAATGAGTGATCGGGTTTTGGTCCGAACCTCGTGTTTGGACCGGGCGGGCCCGGGTTCGAGTTTTGATATTTTTGGAAGAATGATGGGAAATGTATAATTAGGCTTTGGAATTGAATTATTGAGTCATTATTGATATTATTTAGTCGATTATGTCTAGATACTATCGTTTCAGAGTTGGATTCGAGAGGGAAACCGGTGCTAGAGGCTTGATTTGCATTCTTGGAGCCGAGGTAAGTGTTTGGCCTAACTTTAGTGAGGGAATAGGTGTTGGTTCATATGTGCTACTTGTTTTAGCATGTTCAGTGTATATGTGAGGTGACGAGTACCTATGCATTGTTTGTCAAGCATGCGCGTGAGTCTATTTTGGTGAATTACTTGTTATTACTCCGATATTTATTGTGTTATGAAGTAGTTTCCTGTGGGAGGTTGATTAATTGCTGAGAGTACTTTCTTAAGTACTTGTGATATGATGTCTCGATTGAGGACCCAATTCATTAAGTTATGTACTCGTAAGAGATTGGTTATAGCTGAGTCCCTTGCCGGGCAATGTTACTAGTTTGGTTGATATTCCCCTTGCTGGGTGGTTATGAATTGTATTTCACTCTGTTGCATTCCTTGCCAAGTTGTTAATTGTTGTTGCTTTGGGTGAGGAAGAGTGTAAAGAACGAAGGGTGATGCTGTGTATTCATTTCATTCATTTCATAGTGAGGAAGAGAGTAAAATCACGAAGGGTGATGCCGTGCCATGATTTATGCTTTCATCTATCCATTGCATAGTGAGGAAGAGAGTAAAAGCACGAAGGGTGATGCCGTTCAATGATTTATATTGCTTTCATCTATACATTGCATGGTGAGGAAGAGAGTAAAAGCACGAAGGGTGATGCCGTGCCATGACTTATATTGCTTTCATTTATACATTGCATTGTGAGGAAGAGAGTAAAAGCACGAAGGGTGATGCCGTGCCATGACTTATATTGCTTTCATTTATACATTGCATTGTGAGGAAGAGAGTAAAAGCACGAAGGGTGATGCCGTGTACATACTTATTTGAGTTATTATTTCCTGTTGACTTGTCTCTTTTGTATTGTTGTTTGTTCAGTTATTCATCTTGATTTCTCACTTGTTACCCCCCTTAATTGTCCCCGTAATTACCATGCTTAACTGCTTATTTCTTGCTATTTTCTCTGGTACATATTGTAGAACTGTACAGGTAAATTGTTGTTGTCGTGTCTAGCCTCGTCACTACTTCGCCGAGGTTAGGCTCGGCACTTACTCAGTACATGGGGTCAGTTGTACTGATACTACGCACCTGCAATTCTTTATGTTTTGCAGATTACGCAGTCGGGCCCAGTGGACATCGTTAGAGGGAGTAGCCTTCAGTCCATACAGGCGACACCGAGGTAGTTCCGTAGACGTTCGTGGACCTTGGCGTCACCTTCTATCTTTTTGTTTATGTTTTATCTTGGTATCACAGACAGTTGTAATGTTTACTTCATAACCCTTGTTGTAGTTATCTTAGACAATCCGTGAGATTTTGTGACACCAATTCTGGGAGATTATGTACGGAAATTTTGTTGCAATTATTATACTAATATATAGACTCGCAGCTTTCGCATTATTATTTATTGTTTATGTTCATTGTTTCACTTTTAAATGACTTAAGTAAAGAAAGTTAGTAAAATTAACTCAAACGTTGTCTTGTCTAGCGGGTTTAACGTTAGGCGCCATCACGGCCTGAAGGTGGGATTTAGGGTCGTGACAGAGGCATGGTTTCTAATTCATGCATGAATCCTAAACATGGTTTCTATTGCGCAATCAAGAATATAAACCTAAGGACATGTTTTCTACCCTTCGATAACTATAGCATGCGTAGTACCCATCCCTTTTCACTATCCATCCCCAAAGAGTTTTTACAATAATTATTACAAACCTCTGAATATGAATTTCATAACTAAAAGTAAGAAAAGAAGAAGTTAACTATAGGGAGCCTTCATAATATGTCCAAGTTTCCAGGTCCTCAATGCCAAATCTTGTTTCACAACCTTTCTCATAATCTAGGTGTGTCAGAGGTCCCTAAGGACCTCAAAGGATCCCGGGCAGTGTTCACACCCAGATTTCATAGCCAAGGTGGAGTAAGTGCAGTGTGGAAAGGCTAGCTCTTGTGTGTCAAAGTTCATAGGGAGCTCAAGGGTCCCAAGACAATGCTCACGCAAAAGGGGCAGAACCTAAAGGGTCTAAGAATATAGTGAAAGTGCTTGATATAGTTTTGAAAAGATTGAGTAGGAAAACAGTGTGAAAAGAGACTTGTTTGAAAGATTTTGTAAAGAACTACAAAGTTATGTAGCAGAACAGTTTTTGAAAAAGAGAGTAGAGTAATAAGCAACAACCCAGACATAGCACCCAAAACAGGTTCATACACAGCCAAAGAACACAGAACCAAGGCAGGTTCAACAACACCAAACGTGGGTAATGGGGGATTGAGGGCAAATAGGGCACATAGGTAAGCACATAGTTTCAGGAACACTTAAGTACAGAATCAACAATATGCTAGGGGGCATCCAGGGATTAAGGATATAAAATAAACTTCAGGATTACTCAAAACCAAATAACATAAGGTACAAATTGTTTGGCCACAGAAAAGTTCATGCCAGTAATCAGAGAAACATAAGTAGGCAGAATCATATTGAAGTATAATAGAAGGGGGATAACATCTCATAAGCATGCTGATTCTAAGGGAGGGGAGTACATAATAGGCTAAGTGAACAATAATGCAACCAGGTCAAGTACAAACTTCACAGCAAAACCATAAGTAAGAACATATTAAAAATAGGACGAATTGAAGTAGCAAAAGAAATATATGCTCGTATTGTTCATATTGCAAGTAATCCGGCAAGCAACAACCACCCTGGTAGGACCAGTCCCACTCCAGTTCTCCCGAACCACCCCGTCAGCCATTTGTTCGCCTCACCCTATAGGTTGCGTCCGTCCTTGTAAAACTTCATCGGTAAACTTCGCCGGTGACTCCTGAACTACATACGGCCTGATTCCTGTAAAATCAGGGATATGTAGGCAACTCAGAAACTAGAGTGCGGCCTAAAGTCCCTAAAAACCATTCCACTCCGTCAAAATTGGCCATCATATCTTTACCCGACAACTCTTTCATCCTTCCCGGGTAAAGAGGGGCACCTGTTGATACCCAATTTTTCTCAAACTATTTTAAAATTGCATATATACCTTCAAAATCACTTTTGTAATGACTAGTATTTTTTCATAATTTTCCCATATGTTATCAATTTATTTCTAGTTCATCCAGTACTTTTATATCCAATAATTAATCATAAGTTGCATTACAGATATTTTCAAAATATTCCTTGGTTCAATATATCCTTTTATATCCTATTAGGATCCAATTATTTTACAAATTAGCCAATTTGGCATTATTTAGCTATAATTACAGCAATTTTGCAATTATAGCCTAATTGTACATTTTATACTATTTTAATTCGATAATTAGTCATTTTCTATTTTTTATATTAGCTAATTACCTTAATTATCATTTATTTAGCATTAATTTCATTTTATATAATTGTTAGTTATTTTATTAATTATTTATCTATTTTTATGAGGTATTTAACTAATAGCCATCTTTTAATTTCAATTATGGCCTAGATTAACCCAATACCCACCTGATTTAATTAACCCAACAGACCCAGGCCCTGTCTTCACCTTACTTGGCCCAAAACCCTCGATCAATATGAGCCGTTGATCGATTTTGATCAACGGTCCGGATTCAACCTTCCATAATTAACCTAAGACTACCCCCGGTCCCTCATTCTCACTTAGACGCTCATCTCTCCACCATCTCTCTAACTCTCTAGAGACTTTTAGTCTCCCCTCACCTCTGATGAAGCCCGTTCATCTTCTCCGGTCGTCTCTTCGCCTGAGGCCATGAAATCCTCACCATCCTCCTACCTATCATAGCTCCTTCACGCCGGTGTTGCCGTCTCTAAGGTCTTCAAGATACCAAGGTTCATTCTCTCACACTTCTAGCCTGTTTCAGGACTTCATGGCTCAATTTTGAGTAAGATCTTCCTATTTTTGGCCTAAACCTATGGGTTTCTAGGTCGATATCTTCATCTCTGGGTTATTTTCTCGAAACCCTAATTTCGCCTCTTAAAACTTCTCAGATCTGTATAGATATGAGATGAGCTTAACCTATTTCATATGTTTTCTCATGAAGACCCTCTGATTTTTGAATAGTTTCTCATCTTTCCTAAACTAGGGTTTCTGAAAAATCTTTTCCTTCAAAAACGATTTCTATTTTTTAAGCGCTTATTCTATGATTCTCATGAGTTTTAATCGATTATGTTGAGTTTCTTATCAACCCTAATTAGTTCATGGTGAAACCCCCAATTTTGCACTTTGTTGGAAATCTGAAGTTCGTCCTTGATTATTTGCTACCTGATTTTGCTATGTGCTTCGTTTAATTAGAATATTTTGTGATCTTTTACCCTAGTATGCCTCTATTAGGGTTTCAGAGTCGATTGTTTCTCTTTATACTCAACTTGTCTGCTTATTCGTGGGAACATATGTTGTTTTCCTTAACACTAGTGTTATTTTGAGTCTCTGATTCACTGATTTGCTATGATGATACCTATGTGCTGATTTTCTCAAATATTCTCATATTTTCTTTACATCCTTTGATTATTTCTTACCTTATTCTCTGATTAACCGTGTTATTTATTGATTCTTACTGGTTATTTCCTTAATCGAACCCTTTGTGTATTTACCCCTAATTGCCTACTCTGTATCTAGGTTATTTGACTCCTTTCCTTAATTAATTACCTTGTCCTTTACTGTTAACTGATTGCCTGATTTCGATTGACTCCTTACTTTTTTGACATTTTCCTTAATTGACATGGGATCCCTGTGATTTGAATCCAACCCAAGATTTGCTTGACTGATTTCCCTAATTAAACTATATTCTGCCTTATTTTATGTGTAAACATGTAGTCAATTACCTTGATACACTTTCCTTATTTGTATATTCTGTATTTAGTCCTAATTGAATTCCATATACTTTTACTATCTCTTACACGGTAAAATCATTTCCTCAATCGATTCTATTTCCTTACTTATCATTATTGTATCTGTTTGAACTATGACTCCCTAATTAAAGGGAGTACTTACATTGATTGGATCCTGACTTGTGATTATTTCTATTTTTATGCCAGACTTTTACCTATTAGCATATTCTCGGCTTATTTTCAAAAGCTATAAGTACTCCTATTCTCTCATTAGCAAGGACACGAACATATACATTGTTCAATTCTCTCTTACACGCATATACTCTCTACGTTATTCTCTTGATCACCTTCTACTTCCAGTCGGCTGCAAGCCAATACTGGTGATAATATTTGCTTATTGCTCACTCTGTATTTTCTATCTTCAACTGTTATGTTTTCACTTTAGGTTTAAAGTTTCAAAACAATATGTATCTTTGGGTATTTCGATTCATCTTGTTTCTAATCTTCTCTTACTTGTGGCTTTGCTGTTCTACTTGCAACTAGTTTGTATTCTTGTTGTTTACCTTTTCCCCTTTAACTTCAGCATGTTAGTTCCCCTTTGCATGCTTCACATGATCCTTCTATGTTTTCTTTATGCCACAACATGCACTGCATGTTACATAGACTCTATACTATGTCTGGAACTTTTCCCTGAACCTATGTATGACTATGTATACTGTCCTCTGCCCAGTACTCCCTCAATCTGATTCTGTTTAATTCTTTTGGCAAACTTTATCTGTGACTGCTTAAGTTCTATACCAGTCTGTGATACTCTAGTACTTCTCTAATGTTAACTTGTATCCCAATCTGTTTCTATGTGTCCCCAATCCCTACTTTCTTGTTTGTATTATCTCTATGCATTGTGTGATGTTTGGTATTGGTTGATTGTTCTGAAACTATTTCCTAAGGCATTCACTTACTGTTATGCAAACACTTTTCAAATAAACCATCTTTTAAAGATGTTCTTTTGACTCAACTCTTTTTAAATCATCTCCTGCACTTCACTTTATTCCTAGACCATAAGTTCTGCCCCCCCCCCCTTCAGTGTGAGCACTGCTTTGGGACCCCTAAGCTCTCTCTGAACTCTGACACACTAAGGCTGACACTTTCATATTGCACATGTCCAATACTTGGTTACTAAGTCTGGGTGTGAGCATTGCCCGGGAGCCCATGAGGTCCTTAGGGAACTTTGACACACCCGAATTATGAAAGGCTGTGAAATACCATATGACAATGAGGTTTGGAGGACTTGGGCCTAATTAAAGGCTCCCTATAGAATAGCTTCTTATTTTTCATTTTCAATTATGTAATTTATTCATTGGCCTGTAATAATTTATAAACAACTCTTGGGGATGGATAGTAAAAAGGGGAAAGGCTATGAAATACTGTCCTCTTGTTTGTTTGCTAAACCGTACAAATTCACAAAAGTTGTTTGGCCGGGAACCACGTTTGTGGATCCTGAGGGGTGCCTAACACCTTCCCTTTAGGATAATTTCAATCCCTTACCATATCTCTGGTTAATAACTTAGTTATAGATAAACCCTTTAGGTGCCCTAAAGCACCTTTAAAATCGTTAGGTGGCGACTCTAAAAAATGCAAACCCCTTTCCCAAAAGAAAGAGTTGTCTCAACCCAAAATGTCTTGAACCCGATCTCCGCGAGGAAAAAGGGGGGCACGACAGCATGGCGACTCTGCTGGGGATTATAGGCTTTTACCATTTCAAATTGTTTTGTGAATTTGTACCTTTATTTTATTTAATATTGGCACCCTTTCCTCTTCCCTTCTACGTGCAATTAATTATTTATTTATTTCAAGTATTTACCCTTCCCCAAAACGAAACTGACATGTTTCTTTGTTTTCCTTTGTAACTGCTTTAAATTATAACTGTTGCATTTAGTGCTTTCTTAAACGTGCAAATACACGACAACCTGCTTTTGATGCTTATTATTGCATAACCATGCTCGACATTCATACTCCACTCGTGCCAAACAAATACTATAGCAACACTTGATGAGTGGTTGTGGCCCTTTCTATATTATTACCCCCTAAATTGAGAAAGGCTTATTTGCGGTAAAACTAGTCGATCAGCGGTGCAGTCGACGGTTCCGTGCCTTTCCCCCTTGAGTTGTCCGCTCAAGGGTACCAGTCTAAAACCCCATAGAAGCTTTACTTTATTATATTGTTGCATGCATCATGGTCAAACCTAGCCAAGATAAAGTGTTGTCCGCATGATAGCTTTTAAGATAGCCTTATCCAAAAGTCCGCCTGGTTTCCCTAAACCCAAACGGACATCATCACGTTCTGTGCATTCATTTGGATAACTAAATGCTTCATGCTAATTGTTGATATTAAATAGTCGAGTCGGGTGGGGGTAAGGGCCTAACCTTATTTTCCTTGCAGAAACATGAGGCACGAAGTCCCCAGATTCGGCATGGTCTCCAATATCCATCCAAGACTGCGGAGTTGGTGGGAGGACCTGCACTCTAGCGACAAGGCTCTCATCAGAAAATACTTAGGCAATCTACCATCTATCCTAGAAATCCAGCCTAACAAAATGATAATAGAGTCTGCTACTTTGTTTTGGGTTTGTGAAAGGTCCGTGTTCCACTTTAAGGACATTGAAATGACGCCTTTGCTAGAAGAGATAGGAGGACTGGCTGGGCTAGTATGGGAAACCCCGGGGTTGCTGATGCCTGAGAACCGCACAGGCAAAGGTTTCCTTAAAATGATGGGTCTGAAGAAGAATGCGGAACTGGTATGCTTAAAGGAATCATACATACCTTTTGATTACTTGTATGAAAGGTACGGCCAGAACAAATCATACCGTACCTACCATGACGAGTTTGCTATCACCTCCTGGGACACATCCATCGCCGAGTGTTCGTCTTCATGGTTTTCTTTTTAGGTTTGATTGTGTTTCCAATGAAGAAGGAGAGAATCCATACCAGGATGGCCATGGTAACTAAGACACTAATGGAAGGAGTAGATGGGGAAAACTTCAGCATTGTGCCCATGATCATTGCAGACATATATCGGGCCTTGGAAATGTGTCAACAAGGAACAATACATTTCGAATGTTGTAATTTATTACTTCAACTTTGGCTCATGGAACATCTCCAAAGAGGTGAGTACCGACAAGACATTCATCGAAGGATTTGGGATGACCACATCGCTTTCCATCACCCGAAGCGAATGAATTATATCCCCGACATGTTCGCTCAGCCTAAGAATGCCGAAGGATGGGTTGAGCTCGTTGGTAACCTGACTGAAGAACAGGTTCAACAGATGTTTGAGTGGTTTTCGACAGATGAGTTCATCATCCGATCTAGAGATGCACCATTTCTGAAACTGATTGGTTTAAGGGGGACATACCCTTACGTCCCTCTACGAGTTATGAGGCAAGCAGGTAGGAAGCAAGTCATACCCAGGGTCGAAAAAATGATCCATCTTCGAGCAGACTTCCAAAATGATGACAGTCCTCACAAGTGCCAAGCCCAGCACCTGTGGCACTGCAAGATTATACTTGAGAAGGACACCATTGAGCCAAACAAGTTACATGATGGTTGTACCCCTTTCTATCCTGGTTGGTTAGAAGATTAATCGATGTGATCAGAGCAGGCCAAGGTACATCCGAGGCCACAGAGTTATAGATGAAAGGGCTAAAGCGCAAGTCAAGTTCAACCAGCTGCGCAAAAGGGTCCGTGAATGTGAGGATGAACACCACGAAATACATGAAGCTAACAAGAAGCTGATCGAGGAGTGGAAAGACATGGCTATCAGCACCAACAAGAGGTTGGGATACTTAGAATGAGGTATAGTCGAGCTGGAGGAGAAATTCATCAAAAGGGTCGAAGATTGTCAAAGGGCTGAGGGAACTGAAGGAGGATATCTAGCCAAAACATACTTGTTGCTGGGACTTCGCGAGCTAGGAAAGCTGTTCGAGGGAAGCAGGAATGTCGAGTCTGGGGAAGGTCCTTCTGGGACCAAATAGATAGGAATGTCTTTATTTTCTCTGTCAATGTAATAAGGCCAATGGCCATTAGTGAATTTTATTTCTTTCGTTCATTTAGTATCGTTTTGGGATTTGTCTATTTTTCTTATCAATAAAATGAGGCATTTAGCATTTTAAGTTCTCCAAACCAACTTGTCGCTAGGCCTACCTCGGGAACAAAAGAGGTCCCCAAATTAGGATGCGCTTTACATTCCCGCACTATGTGTTTAAATACTTCAATATTTTTCATAATCCTCACTAACTTAGTTACCTTTTGTTTTTATTTTTCTTTATTATTCCCCTCCCCAAAGGTTAGTTCGTGCACTCTAGCATCATCAGCTTATCTCACAAGATCCAAGGGCCTTCTACCTACTCCTCCTCCTAGTCCTCCTAAAGGCAAGAACAAAGGCAAGAGCAAGATGGAAGAATCCAACGGCATCAGGAAGGAGAATATGGGTGAACGGCTAGAGGCCACTGACGGCCGAGGTATTCAGGTCATAAATGAGAACATCTCACCACTGGAACAAAAACTGCTGAAATTTCAATAAGAGCTCGATCAGGTCCGAAATTTGGCCAACCTGTCATTTTCCCTCAACATCCCAGACGTCAATTTCCTAAACACTCAAAACCATACACCTCCACAAAATATCCCAAGACAACAGAATCATCCCGCACCTCACCATCACGCCACTCCGCCAAAGAACCAAACTCTCCCAACACAATGCAATACTTGCCACACTTCAAACAACACTCCATTACTTGTCCCAGAACCTCAGAACCCCATAGAGGACCATTTCCACAATCCCATCTATGTAGAAACCATGACCCATTCCACTCCACCTATCCCACACCCATTCGAGTCTGATGAAAAGAACCTGCTTATTAAGAACCTGGCTGAGGAACTAAGGAAGCTGACTAGCCGAGTTCAGGGTGTTGAAGGAACCAAGGGAATCGAAGGGTTGAATTATGAAGACCTCTGTAAACAACCTGATGTCGAACTGCCCGAGGGGTACAAATCTCCGAAGTTCAAAATGTTTGACGGTACTGGTGATCCAAGGGTCCATCTAAGGACCTATTGTGACAAGATGGTTGACGTAAGAAAGGATGAAAGGATCCGCATGAAGCTGTTCATGAGAAGTTTGAAGGGAGATGCATTGACTTGGTACATCGGCCAAGACCCCAAGAAATGGTCGAACTGGATAGGTATGGCGTCTGACTTTATGGACTGATTTAGATTCAACACAAAGAACGCACCAGGCGTGTTCTATATTCAAAATTTGAAGAAGAAACCCACAGAGACCTTTCGCGAGTATGCTACTCACTGGAGCTCCGAAGCTGCTAAAGTCAGACCTACTTTAGAAGAGGAGCAGATGAACAAGTTCTTTGTCCGGGCCCAGGACCCGCAATATTATGAATGATTGATGATGATTGAGAATCAAAAATTCTTCGACATTATCAAATTAGGGGAGCGGATCGAAGAAGGTATTAAGAGCGGTATGGTCACGGATTATGAAGCCTTGCAAGCTACAAACAAGGCTTTACAGTCCAGTGGTGTGTCCAAGAAAAGAGGCATGGGAGCTGTAATGGTTGAACAAAGAGCCAAATCCCCACTCAAATACCAAATCTATCCAACACCTCCACTCACATACCAGCCAACCCTGAATTACCAAGCACCCTCACCTTCATACCAAGCTCCTCCGCCCACTTACCAATCTCCACCACCCACTTACCAATCTCCACCACCCATATATCAACCTACTTCACCTAGATATTCACAACCCGCTCCTGTTTGCCACACTTACAATATTTAGTCATCTCATTACCAATTACCCCCTACCCGTCAAAACTTCCCTAGACCTTGGCCTAATTTTGATCGCAAACCTCCAAAATAGTACATCGCCATAGCTGAACCCATTGACCAGCTGTATGAGAAACTCAAATTTGCCGGTTACGTCGCCCCTATCCCTGCTGCCACCCCTGAGAACCCTTCTCAATGGGTTAACCCAAACAAATCATGTGCATACCATTCCGTCATGAAGGGGCACACCATCGATGAATGCCACTTTTTGAAAGACAAAATACAATCCCTAATTGATAATAAAATCATTGTGGCAAAGGAGCTCGCTCCGAACGTCCACGGAAATCCTCTGCCAGACCATAAGGGTGGAGGAATCCATATGATTGAAATAGAAGATGATTGGGACCCCAAGGTATCAATCGAGTTGATCGCGGAAGGCGATGATCTTAACCCGATCATAGTCCAGATTCAACCGTCTGAGGATGATGAGGTAAATATGTCCATACCTATTGAGTTTTAAGCAGCTCCACCCGCAAAGGCGCCAGTACCAGTTGAAGTTGAGTTCGTGTATCCGTCAAATGCACATGCACCATTTGAGGTTGCAGTCTTTCCACCCAATGCACGTGTTCCATTTGAAGTAAGGATAGCCATCCCAATTCTAGTAGCGATGTTGACCACGCCACCCTTCTATACAAATGCTATCCCGTGGGACTATATAGATGAGGCGAGAAGGAAAGGCAAGGTCAAAACTGAGGAAGCTGTCGCAGCGCAGGGTATGACGAGAACTGGTAGAGTCTACACCCCTGAGCATCTGGCCGAATCTAGCAAGCAGGATGCCAACCGTCCTCCCCTTCTTGAGACAGGTCTGGACGACCTTTGGAGGAAAGTACAGACTAAGGAGTATTCGGTCATCGACCAGCTGAACAAGACGCCAACACAAATATCCATCCTCTCTTTACTGCAAAATTTCGAGACGCACCGAAGTGCTTTGCTGAAGGTATTGAGTGAAGCGTATGTACCAAACAACATCACTAGTGGGGAAATGGCCAATATGGTGGGCCAGGTGTTGGAAAGTCACAACATCACCTTCCATGAGGACGAGTTACCACCTGAAGGATTGGGGCACAACAAAGCACTGCACATCACCGTGCAATGCGAAGATTATTTCATCACAAGAATCTTGATCGATGGAGGATCCAGTCTTAACATTTGCCCGTTGATAACACTCAAGAAATTGGGTAAAGGTATGCATGAGATAAAGGATGGAGCAATCAATGTGAAAGCTTTCGATGGATCTCAAAGGTCCACCATTGGTGAGATAAGCCTATGCCTGCAAATGGGACCAACTTGGTTCGAGGTTGACTTCCAGGTGATAGATGTGCCAGTATCCTACAATCTGTTATTGGGAAGACCATGGATCCATGCTACTGGGGCCGTAGCATCAACGCTACATCAGGCAGTGAAGTTCGAGTGGAACCACCAAGATGTGATTATTCATGGTGACGGTAGCAACCCTATTTACAATCGCTAGATTATTCCGGTGATAGGAGGAAGAAGAAAGTTGGGTGGAGAAACTTAATACCACATTGAACGGGTCAATGCCATCGACAAGGAAAAATGGTGGGATAGCAAGATCGAGAGTATACTAAACAGGAATGGGTACGAGCCTGGCAAAGGGCTCGGCAAAAACCTTCAAGGAATCTCCAAACCTATCAAGATCAAAAACCATGGCACCACTTTCGGTCTGGGATACGATTACATATGGGAAGAGTACAACGACTGGTCGCCACCTTGGCGCGGTCCCTACTACCCACTGGAGTAGCCGATGCCGCATCTGGAGCAGACCTTCCAGCATGCCAACATTATTTATGGATCAAACAAAGAAGAAGCACTTGCAGCAATGAAGAATCTATTTCTGGAGGACATCGATATGGACTGCTGTGTTATTCTCGAGGAGGAGTGGGAGGAAGGACCTTCCATACAGGCTGTGAGCAGAGCGACATACCTCAAGAACTGGACTATCAGGATAACTAAAGCCCGACGAGCCTCGAGGTAGCAAGGCTAAAACAAGCATTACTTACTGTTTTATTTACTAAAATGATTTTCCCTTTCCGCATTTTTCAATTCCTGCAATAAGATCTTCAATGTTCAAAGCATTTATTCAATTTATCCAAGCACTTTTCTAATTTCCCTTATGAATCCAATATTTATTGCTACTTTTTTCTCTCATCACTTTATCTATACAACATTACTATTACTTGTCTTGATGAACCGATGACTGTGACATGCAATGAGACAACGCAGCAAATGAACGTCGATTCAGAGGAAGATGATATACCAGACGAGATTGTCAAAGAAGTTGAAAACTTTGAAAACAGACCTAAGTCCAACCTGGACGAGACTGAGGTTATCAACCTGGGAGATTTGTAAAACATCAAAGAAACACGGATCAACATCCATTTGTCACCGTCAGAGAAGAGAAAATATACAGAGTTTCTGAAGGAATATGAGGACATATTCTCTTGTTTGTATGATGATATGACTGGTCTCATTACGTATATTGTGGCTCACAAACTTCCAACCAATCCAATGTGTCCACCGGTGAAACAAAAGCTCCGAAAGTTGAAACCCGACATGAGTTTGAAAATCAAGGAAGAAGTTACCAAGCAAATCAACGCCAAGGTTCTCAAAGTAGTCGAGTACCCAACATGGCTAGCCAATATTGTACTCGTGCCAAAAAAGGACAGAAAGGTCAGAGTCTGTGTCGACTACCGGGGATCTGAACCGGGCCAGTCCGAAAGATGACTTCCCTTTGCCAAATTTACGCATCCTGATTGACAATTGCGCCAAGCATGAACTACAGTCATTCGTGGATTGCTTCGCTGGTTATCATCAGATTTGGATGGATGAGGAAGATGCTGAGAAAATGACTTTCATTATGCCGTGGGGAGTATACTGTTACAAGATGATGCCATTCGGCCTGAAGGATGCATTGGCCACCTATATGAGGGCTATGACCACCATATTCCATGACATGATTCACAAGGAGATCGAGGTATACGTGGATGACGTTATTATCAAGTCCGAGAAGTCCGCTGACCACATAGAGGATTTGAGGAAGTTCTTCAATAGGTTGCAAAAATACAATATGAAACCGAACCCCGCGGTGCATTCGGGGTTCCTGCTGGGAAGTTGCTGGGATTTATTGTGAGCCGCCAGGGAATTGGATCCTCAATAGTCAAGTCCATTCAAGAACTATCACCGCCAAGGAACAAGAAAGATGTGATGAGTTTCTTGGGGAGGCTTAATTACATCAGCCGGTTTATCGCACAGTCTACAGTTATCTGTGAGCCGATCTTCAAGATGCTGAAGAAGGACGCCGCAACCAAATGGGCCGATGAGTGCCAAAAGGCTTTCGATAGAATCAAGGAATATTTGTCAACACCACCAATCCTAGTACCACCTAAGCCAGGCAGACCTCTGTTACTCTACCTTGCCGTGTTAGATGGAGCTTTCGGCTACGTTCTGGGGCAGCACGACAAAATAGGAAGGAAGGAACAAGCTATTTACTATCTCAGTAAGAAGTTCAGTCCATACGAGGCCCAGTATTCTCTATTGGAACGAACCTGCTGTGCTTTGACTTGGGTTGCTCAAACGTTAAGGCACTACTTCTGTGCCTACACAGCATATCTCATATCAAGGATGGATCTATTAAAGTACATATTTAAGAAGCCCATACCCACTGGCAAGCTGGCCAAGTGGAAAATCCTACTAAGCGAGTTCGACATTGTTTATGTAACTCAAAAGGTGGTCAAGGGACAGGCACTGGCAGACCACCTCACTGAGAGCCCTGTGGACGGGGAATACAAACCTCTGAAAATATATTTCCCTGATGAAGAGGTATCATTCGTAGGAGAAGACATTGCAGAATCCTATGACGGTTGGAGGATGTTCTTCGACGGAGCAACAAACTTCAAAAGAGTTGGCATTGGAGCAGTCCTAATATCGGAAACCATCTAGCATTATCCGGTGTCTGTCAAACTCAGATTTCCCTGCACCAACAATATGGCGGAGTATGAGGCCTGCATCTTAGGGCTCAACTTGGCCATTGACATAAACGTCTAGGAGTTGTAAGTGATCGGTGACTCATATTTGCTGGTACATCAGGTACAAGGAGAATGGGCAACCAAGAATTCCAAGATACTACCTAATCTGCACCACATGCAGGAATTGAGAAAGAGGTTCACGAATATAGAATTTCGGTATGTCCCCAGAATCCAGAATGAGTTCGCCGATGCATTGGCTACTTTGTCCTCAATGATCCAACATCCAGACAAGAATTTCATTGACCCTATTCCCGTAAAGACCCATAGTCATCCAACTTACTGTGCTCATGTTGAAGAAGAAGCATACGGAAATCCTTGGTTTCATGATATCAAGGAGTACCTGGCAAAAGGAGAGTACCAATAGCTTGCAAATGCCACTAAGAAACGCATACTTCGAAGACTATCCAACGATTTCTTTCACAGCCGGGGAATCCTGTATAGGAGGATTCCCGATTTGGGACTATTAAGGTGTGTTGACGCAAATGAAGCATCAAAACTACTAGAGGAAATTCATGCTGGGATCTACGGCCCACATATGAACGGTTTTGTTCTGGCAAAGAAGATACTCCGAGCTGGTTACTTTTGGATGACCATGGAAACGGACTGTATCCGGTATGTCCGGAAATGCCACCGTTGTCAGATACATGGGGATATGATAAAGGTACCGCCAAATGAGCTCAATGCAACAAGCTCACCGTGGTCGTTCGCCGCCTGGGGCATGGACGTTATTGGACCAATCGAGCCTGCCGCCTCCAACGGACACAGGTTCATACTTCACTAAATGGGTCGAGGCAGCCTCTTACAAAGTAGTTACCAAGAAAGTTGTGGCCGACTTTGTCCGCGACCGCATTGTCTGTCGATTCAGAGTTCCAGAGTCAATCATTACTGAAAACAGTTCTAATCTCAACAGTGACTTTATGAAAGCCATGTGTGAGAATTTCAAGATCAAGCACAAGAATTCCATAGCATACAGACCGCAAATGAATGAAGCTGTAGAAGCCTCCAACAAAAACATCAAGAAGATACTAAGGAAGATGATAGAAAAGCACAAGCAGTGGCATGAGAAGTTATCATTTGCCTTATTAGGATATCGCACCACGGTCCGCACATCCACAACGGCAACTCCCTATATGCTAGTTTATGGCACAGAGGCTGTTATTCCTATCGAAGTTGAGATTCCATCTCTAAGAATTATACTAGAAGATGAGCTCAGCGACGCAGAATGGGTAAAAATCCGTTATGAGCAACTAGCCCTCATAGACGGAAAGAGAATGAATGCGGTCTGTCATGGTCAACTATATCAGAACAGAATGACCAGAGCCTTCAACAAGAAATTCAAGCTGAGACAGTTCACACCAGGGCAACCGGTGTTAAAAAAAATCTTCCCACATCAGGACGAAGCCAAAGGGAAGTTCTCTCCAAACTGGCAAGGTCCGTACATGGTTCACCGAGTGCTAACAGGAGGAGCAGTTATGCTTGCCGAGATAGACAGAGAAGTCTGACCACAACCAATCAATTCAGATGCAGTCAAGCGTTATTACTTGTAATCCTTTACGCTTCTATCAATGTTGTAAATTGAACTACGCCTGACCTGATTCCCATTTAAGAGGGGATACGTAGGCAGCCCTATGGGTTCGATCACAATTCAATACAAATTTCATTTTCCCCCGCAATTTGAAAATGGGGCATAATTTTGAGGAGGACCCTAAAATTCCGAAGCAAGTTCAGCCGATCGCCGCACTAGCAATAGTCAGAAGCATCCATCCATCAATCTGGAGCAGAATTTTGAGGAGGATCCTCAAAATTCTGTAGCAGGAGAGGTTGCAATGTCTCGAACCGTGTCACGGTTGTCGGTTCATCTAAAACTATTTTAGATTATATGTTTATGTTATACTTTTACAAAATCATGCATACTTAATCTTGAAACAACTTGTTTAGCAAATTCTACCCCAATGATACGGACAGTATCATCAGATCAAGCCGAATGAGTCAAGCAAAGCCAGCGGGGATACAAACTAACCTCCCCCCTTTACAAAACTCACGATTTTTCTGTGGATGCAGGCACAAAGAAAAAACACGTAGAGAAGTCTCAAATCTTATCGCAACCGCAAAGGCCAAAGTTTGATGTCTACACAACAGGACAAGCATGTTTGAGGTCGCAATCCTCAAAACCATCACACTTGCCGTCATCCATTATCAGTAATGCCCCGCAGTCACAATGTCCTCAATAATCACAGTGCCGCAATTCATCACCAGCTAAGAATTCCTACCGTCATTTATTTTCTGCATAAGGCTACCTTTTTGCCTTCCGAGACTAAACGATGTCTCCATTTGCATTATCTTGTATAAGTCTACCTTTCTACCTTCTAAGACTAAATGTTGTCTCCATCTGCATTATCTTGCATAAGTCTACCTTTTTGCCTTCCGAGACTAAACACTATCTCCACTTGCATTATCTTACATAAGGCTACCATTCTGCCTTCCGAGACTAAACGTTGTCTCTAATTGCATTGCATTCTTGCATAAGGCTACAATTCTGCCTTCCGAGATTAAACGCTGTCTCCACTTGCATTGCATTCTTGCATAAGGCTACCTTTCTGCCTTCTGAGACTAAACGCTGTCTCCACTTGCATTGCATTCTTGTATAAGGATACCATTCCGCCTTCCGAGGCTAAACGTTGCCTTCACTTGCATTTGCATCTTTGCATAAGGCTACCTTTATGCCTTCCAACTTGCATAAGGCTACCATTCTGCCTTCCGAGGCTAAACGCTGCCTCCAATTTACCTTTCAAAAGAAACCACTGTCTCAAGCACTATTTACTTCGCTTTCCTTTCGGGCTAAGTTCTGCCCCCTTTAATTCGCAGACTAAGCTCTGTCTTGTTAGCATCATACTATTGCATCTTCATGGGCTGAAATATCACCAACTTATCCAAATGCGTCATCGTTCGGAGGCACCATCCTCCTGGCCCGAGAACCCCATGTCATGGCCTGAGGATATCTTTAATCATTTTTCATATCATTATTCAAAGGCATTATGGTTCGGAGGCACCATCCTCATGGCTCGAGAACGTCATTTCATGGCCTGCGAATCCTGCATCAAGCAATTCATGGCCCAAGGCGTCATGGTCTGAGGAAGTCATCCTTAACCGTCCAAAGACATCATTCATGGTCCGACGAGAATTAGCATCATGTCTAAATTACGCACAACATATGCTCGTATTGTTCATATTGCAGGTAATCCGGCAAGCAACAGCCACCCTGGCAGGAGCGGTCCCGCTCCAGTTCTCCCGAACCACCCCGTCAGCCATTTGTTCGCCTCACCCTATACGTTGCGTCCGTCCTTGTAAAACTTCATCAGTAAACTTCGCCGGTGACTACTGAACTATATACGGCCTGATTCGTGTAAAACCAGGGATATGTAGGCAAGTCAGAAACCAGAGTGCGGCCTAAAGTCCCTCAAACCCGTTCCACTCGGTCAAAATTGGCCATCATATCTTTACCCGACAACTCTATCATCCTTCCCGGATAAAGAGGGGCACCTGTTGATACCCAATTTTTCCTCAAACTAATTTAAAATTGCATATATACCTTCAAAATCACTTTTTAGAATGACTAGTATTTTTTCATAATTTTCCCATATGTTATCAATTTATTTCTAATTCATCCAGTACTTTTATATCCAATAATTAATCATAAGTTGCATTACAGATAGTTTCAAAATATTCCTTGGTTCAATATATCCTTTTATATCCTATTAGGATCCTATTATTTTACAAATTAGCCAATTTGGCATTATTTAGCTATAATTACAGCAATTTTGCAATTATAGCCTAATTGTACATTTTATACTATTTTAATTCGATAATTAGTCATTTTCTATTTTTTATATTAGCTAATTACCTTAATTATCATTTATTTAGCATTAATTTCATTTTATATAATTGTTAGTTATTTTATTAATTATTTATCTATTTTTATGAGGTATTTAACTAATAGCCATCTTTTAATTTCAATTGTGGCCTAGATTAACCCAATACCCACCTGATTTAATTAACCCAACAGACCCAGGCCCAGTCTTCACCTTACTTGGCCCAAAACCCTCGATCAATATGAGCCGTTGATCGATTTTGATCAACGGTCCGGATTCAACCTTCCATAATTAACCTAAGACTACCCCCCGGTCCCTCATTCTCACTTAGACGCTCATCTCTCCACCATCTCTCTAACTAGCTCTCTCTAGAGCTTTCTAGTCTCCCCCCACCTCTGATGAAGCCCGTTCATCTTCTCTGGCCGTCTTTCACCGGAGGCCATGGAATCCTCACCATCCTCCTACCTCTCATAGCTCCTTCACGCCAGTGTTGCCGTCTCTAAGGTCTTCAAGAGACCAGGATTCATTCTCTCACACTTCTAGCCTGTTTCAGGCCTTCATGGATTGATTTTGAGTAAGATCTTCCTATATTTGCCTAAACCTATGGGTTTCTAGGCCGATATCTTCATCTCTGGGTTATTTTCTCAAAACCCTAATTTCGTCTCTTAAAACTTCTCAGATCTGTATAGATCTGAGATGAGCTTAACCTATTTCATATGTTTTCTCATGAAGACCCTCTGATTTTTGAATAGTTTCTCATCTTTCCTAAACTAGGGTTTCTGAAAAATCTTTTCCTTCAAAAACGATTTCTGATTTTTAAGCGCTTATTCTATGATTCTCATGAGTTTTAATCGATTATGTTGAGTTTCTTCTCAACCTTGATTAGTTCATGGTGAAACCCCCAATTTTGCACTTTGTTTGAATTCTGAAGTTCGTCCTTGATTATTTGCTACCTGATTTTGCTATGTGCTTCGTTTAATTAGAATATTTTGTGATCTTTTACCCTAGTATGCCTTTATTAGGGTTTCAGAGTTGATTCTTTCTATTTATACTCGACTTGTCTGCTTATTCGTTGGAACCTATGTTATTTCCCTTAAAACTAGTGTTATTTTGAGTGTCTGGTTCACTGGTTGCTATGATGATACCTATGTGCTGATTTTCTAAAATATTCTCATATTTTCTTTACATCCTTTGATTATTTCTTACCTTATTCTCTGCTTAACCGTGTTAGTTATTGATTCTTACTGGTTATTTCCTTAATCGAACCCTTTGTGTATGCCTACTCTGTATCTAGGTTATTTGACTCATTTCCTTAATTAATTACCTTGTCCTTTATTGCCTGATTTCGATTGACTCCTTACTTTTGTGACATTTTCCTTAATTGACACGGGCTCCCTGTGATTTGAATCCCACCCAAGATTTGCTTGACTGATTTCCCTAATTAAACTATATTCCGCCTCATTTTATGTGTAAACATGCTGTCAATTACCTTGATACACTTTCCTTATTTGTATATTCTGTATTTTGTCCTAATTGCATGCCATATACTTTTACTATCTCTTACATGGTAAAATCAGTTCTTCAATCGATTCTATTTCCTTACTTATCATTATTGTATCCGTTTGAACTATGACTCCCTAATTAAAGGGAGTACTTACATTGATTGTATCCTGACTTGTGATTATTTCTATTTTTATGCTGGACTTTTACCTATTAGCATATTCTCGGCTTATTTTCAAAAGCTATAAGTACTCCTATTCTCTCATTAGCAAGGAGACGAACATATACACTGTTCAATTTTCTCTTACACACATATACTCTCTACTGTTATTCTCTTGATCACCTGCTACTTCCAGTCGACTGCAAGCCAAGACCGGTGATTATATTTGCTTATTCCTCACTCTGTATTTCCTATATTCAACTGGTATGTTTTAACTTTAGGTTTAAAGTTTCAAAAAAATATGTAATCTTTGGGTATTTCGATTCATCTTGTTTCTAGTCTTCTCTTACTTGTTGCTTTGTTGTTCTACTTGCAACTAGTTTGTATGCTTGTTGTTTACCTTTTCCCTTTTAACTTCAGCATGTTAGTTCCCCTTTGCATGCTTCACATGATCCTGCTATGTTTTCTTTATGCCACAACATGCACTGCATGTTACATAGACTCTATACCATGTCTGGAACTTTTCCCTGAACCTATGTATGACTATGTATACTGTCCTTTCCCTTTACTCCCTCAATCTGATTATGTTTAATTCTTTTGGCAAACTGTGTCTGTGACTGCTTAAGTTCTATACCAGTCTATGATACTCTAGTACTTCTCTAATGTTAACTTGTATCCCAATCTGTTTCTATGTATCCCCAATCCCTGCTTCCTTGTTTGTATTATCTCTATGCATTGTGTGATGTTTGGTGTTGGTTGATTGTTCTGAAACTATTTTCCTAAGGCATTCACTTACTGTTATGCAAACACTTTTCAAATAAACCATCTTTTAAAGATGTTCTTTTGACTCAACTCTTTTTAAATCATCTCCAGCACTTCACTTTATTCCTCGACCATAAGTTCTGCCCCTTTCAGTGTGAGCACTGCTTTGGGACCCCTGAGCTCCCTCTGAACTCTGACACACTAAGGCTGGCACTTTCACACTGCACATGTCCAATTCTTGGTTAGTAAGTCTGGGTGTGAGCATTGCCCGGGAGCCCTTGAGGTCCTTAGGGAACTTTGACACACCCGGATTATGAAAGGCTGTGAAATACCATATGACAATGAGGTTTGGAGGATTTGGGCCTAATTGAAGGCTCCCTATAGAATAGCTTCTTATTTTCCATTTTTAATTATGTAATTTATTCATTGGCCCCGTAATAATTTGTAAACAACTCCTGGGGATGGATAGTAAAAAGGGGAAAGGGATAATATGCATGCCATAGTTGTTAAAAGGGTAGAAATCCTGCTTTAGGTCTTATTTCTCTGCATGCGCAATAGAAATCCTGTATAGGACTCATATTAGATATCCTGCTTCTTAGGTCCCATGTTTATATTTTCAGCATCTCATTGTGGTATTATTTTTAATCACTTAGAAAGTCATGCTCTAGGATTAAACGTTGACATGAATCTATTACAAACCATGCTCTAATAATGCTGTGATCTTGTGGTATACATAGAAATCCTGTCTATAGGGAAAGTAATAACCTTAACAAAACTGCAATCATGTCTCACTTAGAGATCCTGTTTCTAGGTAAACAACATTAAAATCTATCACCTATGATATTCCTGAAATTGTGCATAATGCTGTGATTCTATGTGCGTTTAGAAACCCTGTTTAAGTTATTATGCATCATGCTGCATTAGACATCATGTTATAAGATCGTACTTTTTTTATTACACTTAGCCTAAACACAGATATCTGAAACAGTCCTCCTGTTCTAAACAGTCTGGTAATTAGTCTCTGAACATCTGCAACACCTAGAATTGCATGCTATTAGCTATAATAATCTGGGATCATTAACAAATCTGAATAACTATTGCATATTATTTTACGCCTAGGCAAGCCTTAGGTAATCAATTAAATAAAAACCAGATCTGTCTTTATGATCATGTTTAACCACCAGCATGCTAAAACCAGTAGGCAAATGGATTAGGACCCTTTCCTGAATAATAAGACAGGTCTGCCTATTTGTTTATAGGCTAAACTCACTTAGACACCATGTCTTAGGATTTTAAACTTAAATACTGCCCTTAAATGTGTTTGAGTCGTGCTGTCTAATTACTTTACTTGTGGAGGTATATGTGAGCCTTTAATTGTTTTCCATGCTCTCCCCTTATTTGCAAGTCCAACTTATTTATTGTATGTCGCCCTAGCATTTTTTACCTTTAAAACCTGAGGGTCTGTCTAGAAACCTCCCTTTTAGGATAGTAGTCCTAATCTCCTCCAGGACTAATAGGAATGGGACGGGTAACAACACGCAGTAGAGTTCGTGACCATTACGCGCTTTAATTACCTCCACGGGGTGGGAAATGGTAGAATATGGACATGATGACTGATGCGCTAATACCACGTGTAGCCCCTCTCTGAGGAGTGTCATACCGGGTACTGCTTTACTTTAAATGTTTATATTGAAACTCCTTTCAAAACTTAGCCGTTATATAACTGTTTTCAAATCCCCTTGCACGCTTAAGGACTTAAATCCCCTCTTATTTGAGCCTTTATTTGTTTGTTTGCTAAACTATACAAATTCACAAAAGTTGTTTGGCCGGGAACCACATTTGTGGATCCTGAGGGGTGCCTAACACCTTCTCCTTAGGATAATTTCAAGCCCTTACCCTATCTCTGGTTAATAACTTAGTTATAGATAAACCCTTTAGGTGACCTAACACACCTTTAAAATCGTTAGGTGGTGACTCTAAAAAATGCAAACCCCTTTCCCAAAAGAAAAAAGTTGTCTCAACCCAAAATGTCCTGAACCCGATCTCCGCGAGGAAAAAGGGGGGCACGATAGTACCTCCTGGACCGGCTAGGTAAACCATCAGTCACACATGTGTACATAGAGATCAATAGAGTGGCTGATCATTTAGCTAAGGCAGGGAAAAATTGAGCAGATGACTCCATGCATGCTTTTTTTGAAGACGTCTGAGGAATGGTCGTTTCATCTCCTCCACCACCAACTCCGGCCACCACTTAACTGAATTTCCAGTATGGAACCTTCTTCTTCACACCATGAAATTCACGATTCACCTAATGAACCACTCGATATAGGATCTATGCAAATAGATGACACCACCAACATCCCACTGAACACCCCTAAGCCGACAACTTTTCTCCAAACCCTACTGACTGACAAACACTTATTACCCACTCTATCTATTAATCACACCGCTTTTACCCCCCCCCCCCGACCTCTCTGATGAAACCACTCTTAACACCACTGATGAAGACATCTTTATTCCCATTACTTCTACTGACAAGGCTCGACTCTTTGCACCCTGGAAATACTCAGTAATTGTTAAATTATTTGGCAGACGAATTACCCACCAGGTTCTGCGAACTAAACTACTGGAATTGTGGAAGCCAACTGAGGACCTCCCAATCATAAACCTAGGAGAGGAGTTTTTCCTCATCAAATTCCTGCATGAATGGTTAAGTCCCTCCACGGTGGACTCTGGTTCATATTGAATCATTTTTTAACGGTCCGAAAATGGGAGCCTAAATTCAAAGCCTCATCTACACATCTATTTGGGTTAGACTCCCAGAATTGCCTACGGAATTCTACGACTATGAAATCCTACAACGAATTGTCTCCAAGCTAGGGAAATTTCTCAAAATATACACCTGTACCTCAACAACAACTCGAGGACATTATGCTCGAATCTGCATAGAGGTTCCCTTAGATACGCCACTAAAAACTCATTTACACATAGGCAACCACATGCATGCACTATTATACGAAGGACTTAACATACTATACGCCAAGTGTGGAAGGTTTGGTCATGCCATTCATGGCTGCACCTATAGCATTCAGTCATCAAAAGAATCAAACTTTGCTAATCAGCCCTCCACATCTAATACTAAACCTTCCACTGGATGAATAAGTGAGACTGAATGACAAGCTGTGTCTTTTGCTGGAAAATCCAACGGCTGGATGAAACGCACGCCATCCACCAACAGTGTAGGAATGCAGGAGGCAACGAAATCTCCCCAACACAGTACACTGACCAAGCCCTCACTCCAAGCCAAACAATATCTGGGCCAGGCCCAATATCCTAATGCACCCACATTAACACAGCCAACAAAAAAATTATAAACTCTTTCCACTTACTCACTACTATTGGGCCACTAGATGAACCAGACGACCCATACACTTCAAACCCAACACCAATTGTCCCACACAGTAATTCCATGACAGATGGATCACAAACACCAATTATGCAAACCCTCATAAGCCAATCTACACCTTCCTATCACGTGCACATACCTCTGCCCAGTAAAACGACTATGATTAACTCTAACACTTCTTTACTTGAGACACACGCCCACTCTTCCTCCTCCATTATTGAAATTCACACGTCTCCTAAAGAGATAAAGCCACCTAAACTCCAGCAGCCACGTAATAGCCTTAATGCAACCTTGGACCAATCTAACCAAGACAAATTACACGCCACTCCCCCATCACTTGCCACCTCTACTCTATGTAACGACCCGGTCGGTTGTTCCATAGAATTTCAATAATTTTCACTATTTTTGCTTTGTCATAGCTGGGTTATACTGTTCATGATGTGTTAGAGTTGGTTAGCTCGAGTTCGGAGTGGTTATAGAAGGAATTGAGACACTTAGTCTCTAAAAGTAGCTTTAGAGTTGGAAAAGTCAACTGAGAGTTGACTTATTGGTAAACGACCTCGGAATGTAGATTTTGTGGCTCATATAGCTTCGTTAGGTGATTTGGGACTTAGGAGTGTGTCCGGAATATTTTTGTGATGTCTGGTGTAGAATTAATCTTGAATTGGCGAAAGCTAGTTTTTGGCGATTTTCGGTCGGCAGTGGAAAATAGGCTATCGGAGTAGGAATGGAATTCCGACAGTTGGAACAGGTTTGTAATGTCATTTTTCATATGTCTGCAAAATTTTAGGTCAATCGGAGGTGTTTTGGATAGTTTCAGCATTATCGATGGAATTTAGAAATTGGGAAGTTCATAGGCTTGAATTCGATGGGTTTTTGGAGTTTTGATGTTGTTTATGGTGTTTCGAAGTTTCGACTAGGTGTGAATGATCATTTAGGATGTGTTGGTATATTTTTTTGAGGTCCCGAGGGCCTCAGGGGTTTTTCAGGTGGTTAACAGACCAACTTTTGGCTTGAAAACTTGGCAGATTTTTGCTGCTGTGAGTTTCTAGTTTCCTTCTAGGCGACCGGGGGAGGAAGTTTGTGATCGTGTAGGTCTACCTTGTCTACCTTAGAAAGGGAAGAATTTTGTTAATCGCAATCGCGTCAAGGAGGTCGCAATCGCGTGGGTTGAGGAAGTTTTCAGTGCGATCGCGTAGGGTTGAAGGGCGCGTGAGGAGGCCATCTAGTTGTTCTTCGCGATCGCGTGGGATTACCCGCGACTGCGTGGGTTTACGTTGTGGTGAATCGCGATCGCGTGGAGTCATTCCCGATCGCGTAGGGTAAATAATTAAGGCTGCACAGTTGTTCTCCGCGATCGCGACTGGATGTCTGCAATCGCTTAGAAGAAATCACTGGGCAGAAAGTTTAAGTTCAAAATGAGGGTTTTAAGACATATTTCAAAAACACCATTAGAGAGCTCGGGAGAAGGAGGTTTTGGAGAGATTTTCAGTGGGAATCTTGTGGTAAGTGTTCTTAAATCAGTTTTAGTCTAATTTCATGAATTAGTATTGATTTTTACCATGTAAATTGAGGAATCAAAGTGGAAATTGGGGAAAATGGGAAGAAAAGTTAGGAAATTCTTTTGATGATTTGAGGGGGCATTTGAGGTCGAATTTTGGTAAATTTGATATGGGTAGACTCGGGGAAGGATAAGGATTCTAGTTTTGTAAATTTTATCAAATTCCGAGACGTGGGCAGCCAGGGGTGGAGGCTAGTCGATCAGAGGTAGCCCTAGAGGGGGAGGTCGATCAGGTGGAAGGCATGCTCGCTTTTATGCACTTCTAGCCAGACCAGATGCCATAGCTTCAGATGCGGTGATTACTGGTATTATCTCAGTCTGCCACCGAGATTCTTCAGTATTATTTGATCCTGGTTCCACGTATTCATATGTTTCATCATACTTTGCTCATTTCTTGGATATACCCCGTGAGTCTTTGATTACATCTGTTCACGTGTCGACTCCGGTGGGTGATACTGTTATGGTGGATCGGGTGTACCGGTCTTGTGTTATATCTATTGGCGGTCTGGAGACCCAGGCAGACCTATCACTTCTTAGCATGGTTGACTTCGACGTGATTTTGGGCATGGTTTTGCTATCTCCATGTCATGTTGTTCTTGACTGTCACGCCAAGACCGTGACCTTAGCTATGCTTGAATTGTCGAGGATTGAGTGGAGAGGTTCGGTGGAGTATATGCCTAGTAGGGTGATTTCCTACCTGAATGCTCAGCGTATGATTGGGAAGGGATGTGAGTCTTATCTGGATTTTGTGATAGATGTTAGTAGTGATACTCCTTATATTGATTATGTTCCTGTGGTCCGTGAGTTTCCGGACGTATTCCCTGCAGACCTGCCAGACATGCCACCTGACAGGGACATTGATTTTGGTATTGACTTGGTACCGGACACCCAGCCTATCTCTATTCCACCTTACTGAATGGCCCCAACAGAGTTGAAAGAATTGAAAGAGCAGCTTCAGGAACTCCTATATAAGGGGTTCATTCGGCCTAGTGTGTCACCTTGTGGTGCACCGGTGTTGTTCGTGAAGAAGAAGGATGGCTCTATGTGCATGTGTATTGATTATAAGCAGCTGAACAAGGTTACGGTGAAGAACCGGTATCCTTTGCCTCATATTGATGACTTGTTTGATCAGCTTCAGGGAGCTAGGGTGTTCTCCAAGATTGACTTGAGGTCTGGGTATCACCGGTTGAAGATTCGGGATTCTGACATTCCGAAGACTGCTTTCAGGACCAGATATGGTCATTACGAGTTTCTAGTTATGTCATTTGGGCTGACCAATTCCCAGCCACGTTCATGCATTTGATGAACATCGTGTTTCAGCCTTACCTTGATTCATTCGTCATTGTGTTCATTGATGACATCTTGGTGTATTCTCGTAGCCGGGAGGAGCATGCTCAACATTTGAGGGTTGTGTTGCAGAGGTTGAGGGAGGAGAAACTTTATGCAAAGTTATCCAAGTGTGAGTTTTGGCTTGGTTCGGTAGCTTTCTTGGGGCACGTGGTGTCTAGTGAGGGTATTCAGGTTGATCCGAAGAAGAATAAGGCGGTGCATAATTGGCCCAGACCATCCTCAGCTACAGAGATTAGGAGTTTCCTTGGTTTGGCGGGTTATTACCTTCGCTTTGTGGAGGGATTTTCTTCTACTGCTTCACCCTTGACCAGATTGACCACAACTCCGGTATTGGTCTTGCCTACTGGTTTGGGTTCTTACACAGTCTATTCTGATGCTTTTAGGGTTGGCTTGGGAGCGGTGTTGATGCAGGACGGTAGGATGATTGCCTACGTGTCTAGACAATTGAAGGTGCACGAGAAGAATTATCCAGTGCACGACCTTGAGTTAGCTGCCATTGTTCATGCCTTAAAGATTTGGCGCCATTATTTATATGGGGTACAATGTGAGATTTTTACCGACCATAGCAGTTTGCAGTATCTGCTGAGGCAGAAGGACTTGAATTTGCGCCAGAGGAGATGGTTGGAGTGTAACGACCCGGTCTGTCGTTACGTAGAACCTGCATTATTATTGTTGTTATTGCCTTGCCATGGAGTGGTTATTCCATTATTTATGTGTTAGAGTTGATAGGCTTGAAATTGAAATGGTTAAATGAGAATTCAGTCACTTAGTCCTTAAGAATAACCTTAAAATGAAAAAAGTCAACTAAGAGTTGACTTATTGGTAAATGACCTCGGAATGTGGATTTTATAGCTCGGATAGCTTCGTTAGGTGATTTGGGACTTAGGAGTGTGTTCAGAATAATTTTGCGATGTCCGGTGTAGAATTAGGCTTGAATTGGCGGAAGTTAGTTTTTGGCGATTTCCGGACGGTTGTGAAAAATAGGCTATCGGGGTCGGAATGGAATTCTGACAGTTGGAACAAGTTCGTAAGGTCATTTTGGACTTGTCTGAAATTTTTTAGGTCAAACGGAGTTGATTTGGATAGTTTCGGCATCATTGGTGAATTTTAGAAATATCAAATCTCTTAGGCTTGAATCCAATGCAAATTTGGAGTTTTGATGTTAGTTTTGGTGTTTTGAGAGTGCAAATAAGTTTGAATGATGATATGGAATGTGTTGGTATATTTAGTTGGGTCCCAAGGGGCTCGGGAATGATTTCGGGTGATTAACGGACTCATTCGGACTTGAAAACATTGCTGGTTTCTGTTTTTTTTTGTGCAATAGGTTTTTATTCTCTGCGATCGCGTAAGGAGAGTCGCGATCGCGTAGTTCAATCGTGAGGGGAAGCATTTTT